>VMDR010010666.1:0-30251 GCA_007922815.1 Macrotus californicus | reverse complement strand
TAACAAAAGTCAAGTGCATTTTTTATATAAAAGAAACAGAAAATAAAATTTAGAAAAAATATACCTGTTAAAGCAGCATCCAAAGAAAGCTTTAAATCTAGAAATAAATTTAACAATCTATGTACATAAAACTTCCAACATAAACCATTAAATAGTAATAAGTAATATGAAAGATGATCTAAACAGAATGATATACCACATTCATTATTTAGAAGACTCAATATTTAAATATATCAATACTTCCATATTGACTTAAAATATACTAAAAAAAACTTCTGACATTATTTTCTTTTACATTACAATATTTTAAACTTTTAATTTATTTCTTATGGAGGTGTAATTAACACATAACATTAGTTTCAGGTGTACAGCTTAATGCTTCGATATGTTATTATTTATAAATACTGGTGTTTTGAAAAACTGGTTCTGAAACTTGCATGATAACACAAAGAAACAAGAGTAGGTCAGTATTGAGGAGGAAAAATGTGTGAGGTTTTGTTCTCTCAAATATCAAGTCTTATTATAAAGCTGCAGTCACTAAGACACTGTGATCCTGGCACAAGACTGGCAAGTAGAAAAGATGCAAGAAGGCATCACCAGCAGCCCCTGCAACAGGGATTGTTGATTTACAACAAAGAGCAGCTAGAGAACAGCGAGAAACCACAGCTTCTCAAGAAATAGTCCTGGAGACATATTGGATACATAGATAATATGAATAAATGGATCTGGAGTCTCTTACCTAACTCCACACAAAAAATTGATTTTAGACTCACTGGAGATCGATATGTGAAAGAGAAAACAAGGTAAAATCTCTAAAAAGTAAAATGGAAGATTATCTTTATGATCTGGGAAGGGAAAGAATGCTCACAGTAAGAAAAATTTATAAATTAAATAATATTAAAATTAAGAATTCTGTTCATCAAAAGACATCACGAGTGCTGTAAAAACACAAGCTAGACATAAAGGAGGAATGTTGCATGATTTAATTTATATAAACATCAAAAACCACACAAAACTGAGCTCTTGTTCTTAGGAGCACACCCTTATGTGATAAGACTATGAAGCGAAGCAGAGGCTTGCACAGAACACAGGGTGCTGGTGACCTCCAGGGTGATGACTGGGCAGTATCAGATGAAGTTTCTGTTCTTGTTGTGGGAAGAGATCACGTAGTTTACTTTGTGGTAATTTATTAAGCTGTATGTTTTTGTTTGGGGCACTTTTCATTATGTATTTTATATTTCATAACGTAAAAAGTTCAAAACAACAAAAACCCATGTGGCCTGGCTGAATGGCCACAACAAAATAGAACGTGCTAGTGGATCAATACCCACTTAGAGGTGTCCAGTTGCATTTTCAGTTCTCTGTTCTTATCTGAAACTGCCAGTGTTTTGGCTCAGGCTTTACATGACATTGAAGGAGCCACAATAATGAAATTTTCAGAAGCATAAAATCAAGATGGATGACAGACCCAAGATTCAAAACGGTCTTGACAGATTTGTCATTCTAGCCCCAAACCAGCAAAAGGAAATGCATCAACGATAATGTGCGTGGCTCACCAAACACTGGCTGCAGGAGTTAGACAGAGAAGGCTCCAGGGCTCGTGCTGCCAAGAAGCATTTCGCAAGGTCCCTGCAGAAATGTCAGGCTGGGCCCCATGAGTTAATCTGGCTTCTGGACGCTGAAGAGCACATGTCTCCTGCATTCAAAGGGAATTCAGTGTCCACTCAATCACAAGAGCGTGTAGAACAGTCAGCCCTCAGAAAGGGCACACACAGAGCTTCAGTGGCAGCCACCGCAGAGCAGTGGTGCCAGCCCACAGCTCTTCCTACCACCTGCAAACCAGGCAGCTAGGATTCCGGAGGACAGTGAGGTTCAGTACTCAACACGGTTCTTTACACAGCCTCCAAGTAACAGCTCACAGAGAACAGCAATGCATTCTGAATCACAGCCTAGACCCCTCCTGACAGTCATCAGAGGACAAAGAAAAGGGGATTCAGAAGAACTAGAACAGAGATGGTTGGTTACCTTCACCAGGCTGGCAATTGTGATTGGAGAGTGTAAGACCAGATAATGAAATGTTTATAGTTCTCACTACACAACCTAAGTCCCGTCTTTCTCATCAAATCCTCTGGCTGTACCCGTAAAGTTTTGACTTTCAGGTATTGTTAAAGAGACACCAGAACCTACCTGATGGACGCAGGTGAGAGTCTGGACCTCCATGTGAGCAAGATGAGTGAAGCAGCAGTTCTTCAAGAGTTCTGCCAACGGCTCTAACTCCTTTCTGACTCAAGTTAGGGATGTTCCTGAATCAGTTATCCCAGCACATAGGTGAGAATTAACCTAAAGACATAATTGCTGCTTTGCTTATCTGCATCCCAACCCTGGCAAGGCAGGGACTATGTCTTTTAATTCCTTCCTGAACCTGAGGGCCAAACCCCAAGTAACAATAATTACTGATGAAGGAGAGAAGGAATGCTGGCAGGTAAACAGGCAGAAAGGAAGAAAGGAAGGAAAAATCAGGTAAAAAGTCTTGGGATTCATGACTGGCCATACCTTCAAAGTAAGACAATAGTAAGACATACCTAAAACAGACATATAAGATCTGTCCAGAAGATATCCAGCCACGTAATATGAAAAATGGACATTTATTGAAGAAGATACAAGGTACAATAAACATTTTATATTGGACAATGATGCCTCAGTCCCCATTAAAGTAGACTCCTTGGGACCTCACACAGTTCTCCCAATCGCCATCAGTTCCCTGTCATATTTTCCTGAATCTCATCATTGGACTAAAATCTCTTCCCTTTCCAAGGTTATTTTAGTTTAGGGAAAAGCCAGGAGTCATAAGTTACCAAATCTGGGCTGTAGTAAGGCTAGGTTACCTGGGTGATTTGATGTTTCACCAAAAAACTCTACACAAGACTCAATGCATGAGCACGTTGTCCTGATGAAGCTGCCATTCACCAGTTGCCCATAGCTGTGACCTTCTGAATCATCCCAATGGTTTCCACAGAGGAATGTTCAAGCTTAACACAAAATGCGATGCAGATTCCTTGCTCTACTAGCTCATTGTGAATACGTGGATACACAGTGCACATGCTCACTCAAGGGCATCTACCACCCCCACTGACTAGTGCAGTGAAGTCATCATTGTTCACGCATGTGCATTCCAGTCCACCCTCCTTGGCTGCCAGGTTACATTGATGTCACACAAACCGTTCTTGTTATAATAATAATGGATGGGCTTTTTGAAGACAGACCTCATATATGTGCAAGATACACATCATTTCGTTTGGTTTCCCCATCTGCGAAATGAGGAAAGAAACTGCCATCAGCAGTCCTCATATCCCAAAACCTAGGCTTTTGAAAACCAGCTGGGGATTAGAAGGGGAACAGCTCAGCTTGGAAAAACGGAGAGGGAAACTGAGCAATGACTCCTCTTTCCCATCTTTCCAAAGCTGCTGACACCCATTTCCAATCCTGACCAGACACTCCTTTCCACTGTCACCACCTCCGATGTTGGATCACGACGGGAGAGAAAAGAAAGGAGCAAGAGGAAATCACTGAAAGGCCGGGGTGGGAGCAGAAGCGTGCATCTAAATCTCCTACACGGAAAAGTGGGGCCCAAGTGTCCCTAGTTTCCTGTTGCTCTGTTTCTGACCCACTGGTGAGAGCACTCAGAGAAAGGCCAAATATTGGATCACCCCTAACTGTTCCTCAGCAAACAAATGGAAAATCAGGGTAGGATAAAGGAAGAAAAGACTTATTAACAGAATCAGATTCCAGATGGGAAAGGATGAAGCAAGGCAAATGGCTGTCCTCTCTCAACTATGCAGGTTGTTTCCTGTGAGAGGAACAGGAGGGGGCTCCTGGATGCCCCGCGCCAGGGCCGACAATAAAACATCGGCAGGGTGACAGCACGTTTATCACTTTCCAGCTTGTGACCAAACCGAGATCCCAGTGTGGCGGAATTAAAATTCACAGTCTCATCCATGAAAGGGTTTTCTGTGCCAGATGTTTGGTTAGAGGTCTTTAAAAAAAAAATAGCCTAATGTGTTAATATTGAAAATAGATGCATGTAATTTGAGAATAAGTATAAAATACCATGTGTGTTAAATTAATAATGTTTCATTACTCACCCATCACAGAGTGATTATTTTAAATAACCATATTTCATTTCAGTGGACAGAGTGTAAATGAGTATGTATTTTTATGTAAAGTGGACCTGCATCATTATTTATTCATGAGTTTTAAAAGGATCATTATTTTTGACAGACAGCTCCTGTCAAAAGATTTATGCATAAGAGCTCATGTTTCCCCACAATAATCATCAATCAATAAACTTTAGAACCTGGTACTTAAAATTCAGTGTTACAGAGATGCACATTTTGCTCTAATTAAACACATGTTTGCACTTGGAAAATAAACTACAACCTCAGTTCAATTATATATAATCTGAATATCAATATTGCATGTGTAGGGTGAGTCACGGCTTTAGTTTGGGGATGTGCCTTGTTACATTTTAAGCGATTGCTTTGTTTCCACACACCAGACTCTTTTTCTGGATCCCTGTGGGGCAGGAGGGGAAGCGTACAAGATTTAGCTTTTAACACTGTAATTGGTTATCAGTGGCGGTAGTTTTCTGAGCAGTGATGCCATCCCTCCCTGCTTTAAACCTTGATTTTAAAGGACCCAGGAGGGCAGAAACCAGGCATTCCAGTGGCATAGAAAAGAGCCCCGTCTTTCAGCATGGAGCTTAGAAGTCAGTTCAGAAGATGGGAGGAAATGATGTAGAGATAATAACATATAATCATAAAACAGCAAAACTATAGCAGAGATGAATGACAAGGCTGATGGAAGACAGTTTCTGAGTCCCCCAGAAGGACCCAAAGACAATGAGCCACCACCAGTGTGATGGCAGGACTCGCTGCTCAAAGGAGCACTCAGAGTGGTGATAGGGCCTTAACCCCACAGAAAATAATTGAAAGGCTGGAAGGTCTCCTGGGATCAGCTGTCCTTAGAGGATTTCCATAGACATTCCATTAATGTGCTTTCCCAAACCACTCTGTCCCTGATGAACTGATACTGCTCAAGACTGTTATTATCTGAAATCCTCCTTTGACTAGTCTGAATCTAAATGCCTGAATTATACATAGTGTGCTATTTGGCAAAGTCCATTTTCATATCTAGATTTCTAGAATTTAGGTTATCTATTATTGTGATGTACCACTTTACTATTATACACTCAACACCTAGTACCCATTCTGTCAGGGTTTGGAATTTGAAAGGGGCACATTGGTCTCTCCCGCCTTTCCCACACAAGCTCTGGAGATCCAGTGAGGCTGAGCTCAGACAGAGAACTCCGGATAGGAGAGCACTTTGAACCTTTGTCTGGGAGATATGCAAATCCTAGTTTCAGGGCCACTTTTTTATCCAGCAACCAAACAGCTAAGCTAATGAACAGAATGTCAGGCCTTTCCTTGACGGGAGAGGGTGGGGAGAGGGAAAGGCAAGAGGGAGGGGGGAGAAGAGGCAGGTGGGCAGATACAGCAGACCGCCAGTGTGGCTGGAGGGAAGAAATGAGGCTGAGTGGCGAGGGCTGATCCACCAAGAAGAAACGAGATAAAGCAATTCTATCGAAAAATTCAGAACAAATGGTGCCCTTATAGTTTTCATTGGATTAATAGTGTAAACTTAAGAGCTATTGAAAGAATTCTCCTCTAGGAAATGTTATCAGTGTCAGTGCCTTAAAGGGAGAATGCAGTTACTTACTCAAGGCTTTCTGGGCAGAGCTGGAATGAGTTGGGGGAAGGAGGTGGACCAAGAGAAAGGGCACGTATTCCCAACGGGAGATGAACAGTTTTGGAGCAATCGCAGAAGTACGTATCTGAGGTCAGTTTGGGAAGATGAAGG
Source organism: Macrotus californicus (assembly GCA_007922815.1). NCBI lineage: Eukaryota > Metazoa > Chordata > Mammalia > Chiroptera > Phyllostomidae > Macrotus > Macrotus californicus. The sequence goes on along the minus strand of VMDR010010666.1, from coordinate 24,335 downwards.
GTGAACCCTAAGGCTAGGGAATCAGAGACTTCAGAAGAAAAATCTGCCAGTGAGAAAAAAAACAGGGTTAGGAATGTCTGACAGACAATGAGCAGTGTTTATGATTATAAACAAAAGACTGGTCCACATATTTGGGGAAAATGAGGAAAGTGGTCTTTGCCCCAGGTTTGTATTGCACAGGACAGGATAGCTTCAGAAAAGGAGGCTGAGCGTGTGTGGGAAGCAGGGGAAAGAGGAGAAGGAGGGGAGGGGAGGGGAGGGGAGGGCAGGGGAGGGGAGAGGAAGGGATCCCAGGAAGGCTGAGAAATTCTGAGAAAGCTTTTCCTGGGAATAAGATTGGGAGCTGTAGGCAAGGGTGGTGGGGAGGGAAGCCAATTTTAATTGTGTTTTTTTTTTTAATTGAAAAAGAAACAGTTATTCAACTATATTGCAGATGAAACATATCTTTTGGATATTTACAAAATTAAATTATTTTTATTTTTGCGTTTTGTTATTTGACATTTCTTACTAAAAAATATGTTTTGGGGAATTTTATTGTAGTTTGTGCTTTTCAATAAAGTTTAAGGCATTAGCAACTTGCAGGGTAAATTTCCAAGGGACAGATTACCATTTTCAGAATGATGAAAGCTATCAGATATTAATAGATGTAGCAGGAAAGGAAGGCATCGGGGCTCTGAGCTGCCCAGGACAGCTAATAATTTTCCAGGTCAAAAGCACACAGCTACTCCCCTTTCATTAGGAGAAAATAGTTAAATCTATGAAGGTGTTTAATGTCCTGTTTGAAAAGAACCTAGAGAGTCAGAATTTCTTAACACCTTAAGGATACAGATTTCTGTTTGTCAATACAAAAAAAAAAAAGCTTTAATACCCTGCTTTGGGTCCGGTAATTGGTTGGGATATATATGAAATAAATAAGGTATGTCTATCTATTTAAATTATGTAATTATTTTATATTCATGGGAAATATCTATGTGCATATGCATTTGACAGTCTTCTGAGGTAGGGTTGTAGTCAACAGCTTTCTTTTGAGTTTGGATTGGTTTCATGTTTTCTCTTCTCTCTCTTTTTTTAACACAAATCTTACTCATAATTCGATCTTTCCAGTGTTAGTGCCTTTAAAATGGAGTGAAAAACAAACCATCTGAGTGTTGCATCCACCTATATGTTTATATTTGCTGCTCAGGCTTTTCCTGGTCGGTTTTTCTTTTCCTCGTACCTTATTTAAAAGTAATTCTTTGTAAGTTTTATAATACGAACAGAGAAAGTGTTCTCAACATAGTGTGAGTATAAATTTTAAATAAATGTTCTCCAAGTGAACACATCTTTGTAACTGCTACCTAGATCAAGAAATAGAGCATTACCAATGTCCCTAAAGTCACTTCTGCCCCCCTTTTGTCACGTTCCCACCAGCCTCGCCCAAAATAACTACTATTCTGACTTCAATCTCTGTAGATCATTTTAATGTTTTTGACCTTTATTTAAGGGGCATGATATGGAATATATTCTTTCATATCTTGCTTCTTTTGCTCAATTTTACATATGTGAGATTCATCCAGGTTGTTAGTTGTAAACAGAGTTAGCTCATTGCTGTTGCTCTGAAGCATCTCACTATATAACTGAACCACAGTCCTGTCTACTAATACTAGCCATTTGGATCACTTCCTGTATTGTGCTGTTACCACAGCACCACTCTGTACATTTCAGCACGTATTTTTGGTGAACACCGCGCGCCTTTGTCTTGGGTAGATACCTAGAAGTTGAATTGCTGTATCACAGGGTATACGATTTTCATCATTACGGGTGCTATCGGTTTTCCAAAGTGGTTGTGTCCATTTCTACTCCCATGGTGTATAAGAGTTCTCGCCACTCTGTGCCCACCTTCATTAGGCACTATTGGACGTTGTTATTTTTCACGTGGGTGTGTAACGGCATGGCACCGAAGCTAGAATTCGTGTTTCCCTGGTAAGGAGGTTGAGTGCCTTTTCATATGAGGGCCCTTGTGCGTTAAATGCCTGATCAAGTTACCAATTTTCATTAGTTTTCTTATTGATTCATTGATTACGTGTAAAGACAGTATGCAAGTGGTGTATGTACTTGGATTGAGAATCTAAAACCAATTAACATGATTTTTTAATGAAATAAAAACTGCCTGGTTTTTTTTGCTCTAATTTTTTAGTAGTTTTCTTTATATTTAATAATTTTCAGAATTGTAATAAGAAGAAGAACTCTAATAAGCCCAAGGGACTGAGAATACATATTCAGTTTATCTGTTGGGAGCAGGGAGGTGTAGGCAGGTAGAGTAGTCTCTGCACAGGGAAGTGTGTGTGGGGTATATCAGCTGACATATTAAAGAGAAGAAGGACTGGTTTACCTGGCCTGTTCATTAAGTGGAGATTAGTCATCCAAAAACATCATGAAAGGTCATTCACTATGGGAATGAGCTACAGGAGAAATGGATTTTATTTGGTTCCTGCTATGTTTAACTCCATGAGGCAGGCACTGTGCTTCCTTTACTCTCCTGCATCAAAAACTCAAACATAGTATTTAAGAGTATGGCATTTTATATCTTAAGGACACTGTCTTTCATCCAGTTGGGAACTTGGTCCCATTACCTTCCAAAGCTTTAGTTTCCTCATCAGTAAAATGGAGATAATAATACAGTGGCCCCTCCTATCCACTGCTTTGCTTCATGTAATTTGTTACCTGGGTCAATAGTGCTCCAAAAATACCAAAGGAAAAATTCCAGAAATAAATAATTTATAACTTAACTTGAGAGCTATTCTAAGTAGTATGATGAAACCTTGCTTGCACCATCCCACTCTGCCTTACCTGGGACATGAATCATCCGTTTGTCCACCGTTTCCATGCTGTGTACACTACCTGCCCATCAGTGACTTAGTGGTCATCTCAGTTATCACACTAGTTATGAGAGAGAGAGACAACATTCACATAACTTTTATTGCAGTATATTGTTATAATTGTTCTATTTTATTATTATTGTTAATATATTACTGCGCCTAATTTATAAATTAAACTTTATCATAGGCAGGTAGGAATAAGAAAACACACAGTATGTACAGGACTTGGTACTATTCACAGTTTCAGACATCCACTGGGAGTGTTGGAGCCTTCCCCTGCAGATAAGAGGGGGATGCTGTGCTATTTACCTTACGGAGTGACTGTGAAGGTTGAGTGAGATGATGTATTCAAAGCACTGAGCGCAGGGCTTGGGGTATTAGAAATAATCAACACATTTTATTTGTTTTTGTCATTAAAGAGTTATTATATCACATCCAAGCTGACAGAATTTAGGAATAAATTTTCAAATAACCTTAAAAAATATATAGGTTTCTCTTGACTTGAGTGTGTTATCACTAGGACGGTTTATTCTGCCTCTTAAACTCACATTTCACCAAATATTGAAAGGGTCACTGATATCCCATCAGTTTTCCAGCTGTCCTAACATGGTATCTTTAAAATGCCAAAGACTTAGGGCAAAGATTATTTGCCCTAAGAACAAAGGAAAAAAATTATAGCAGGAAGATGGAATTTAAGAAATATCATTTGGACCTGCCCACTTGCACTTCCTAGTTTCTTTATCCTGGATTTTTTCCCTATCTTTACCTGCCTGTTTTGTTTGTTTGCTTTGGCTAAGCTTTTTGTAAAGGCATATTTTACATACAATAAAATGTACAGATTTTAAGTGAGAAGTTTAATAAATGTTGACAGATGTATATATCCATGTGACCACCGGCCCAGTCAAGACGTAGAACATTTCAATCATCCAAGGAAGTTCCTCTATGTCTCTTCCACATCAGCATTCCCACAGAGGCTCTATTCTGATTATCACCCCAAGTTAGTTTCTTCTGTTCTAAAACTTCCTGGCCACAGTCTTAAGTGTGGCCCCCAGTCTGCTTTTCTGCTCACCCTTACAAAGACTTGGTGAAGTCACTCAGGTCTCCATTTACTTATCTGAGCTCCTTTGTACATTACCCTGGCTGCTTTGGCTCTGCACCATCATGTTGTCATGGAAATCTCAAATGGTATTTGCCCTATTATGGGATGGAAAATGAAATAATCTCTGAGAGCCATCATTATACTTCATCTAAGATTCCTTCCCAACCACAAGGGTCAGAGTCCTTGCATTCTACCTAGAAACACGTGGTTCTATGTCTTTTTGCAAGAGAGAAAACTGCTGTGTTTTTTATATAAGTTGAGTCTTAAATCATAAGGAAAGAATAAAAGATTTGTGGTTACACTTGTGCTACCAATACATTTGGAAGAAATAAAAATTTATTACATCAGTTGCCAGCATCTTTATACATCAAGCTATACTTACAGACTAAAAAAAATAAACATGGAATATGAAATTACATGCAAGGCCAAAGTTGACTCCAGTCTTTGTGACAAAAACTTAGGAATCCATGATCCAAAATGTGTGGAGTGCATGTACCCCAAAGTGCGCACAAGGTAACAGATTTAGGTGTGCCAGTAAAACATTAAGGCATCTGTATGTACTTATATTTTAGCTCACATTTTCACAATTCAGCTTTGTATTTGTAAGTTTTAAAATGTCCAAACATGTTACAAAAGGACACATTATATAAGTGGGATAAATAGGTAAATAAATAGGGAGACTGGGGGAGAATAGGCTTCCTAAATTTAAAGAGTTTGGAGTGTACAGCTGGTGATCCCAGATGTGTACTGCCGCCTTATCAGAAAGCTCATTAGTCTCCACAGGGTTGAATAATGAGGTTCCTTGGATGCTATTTACTCCCTAAAGGGTTTTTCTCTTCCTGATTAATTTTGAAGCAAATATATCCCTTAAATATTTTGCGTTAGCGTATTTTTGCCTGGTAGCCATAGCCCTTAGCTGAGAGCATAGGGGGCCAATGAAACAGTTTGGAGAGGCACGAAGTCTTAAGTTTCCCTACGATCTGTACTCTAATCTTTAAGAAGGTTATCAGGGCCTTATTTTCTACAATTAAGAATGGCTGTAAAATTCTTGGTAGCAATTTATTTCTACATGTGCCATCCAGGTCTTCCATCATCTCCTGGAAACCCCTTCATGGAAGTTTGCTGGTTCCAGCCCAATTTCCTGAGAAAAGAAAGGTAGGGACAATCTCTGAGGACAACCACCTGTGGGGAGAAGGAGACGTGAGAAAAAAGACCCAGAAATTCTTCAGAAACAATCACTGACCTTTGACAAAAAGGTACCTGGGTGGCCAAGGACCAGTTTCCTTAAATCACATAACTGTCATCCAAAAGAAATTTGTAGACCTTATTTATAAAAGAAGTTAATAAAATACATACTTTGTCCTAAAATAACATTTGTCAAAATGCCTAGTTATTTTAATATGAACAAGTATAGTTTGCCTCCTCACACAACCAAAAGGACAACAACAAATTTAAAAACAAAAAACAACCAGAACTGCCAGAAATTGAACTATATGGAAGTCCGACAACTAAGGAGTTAAAGAAGAAACATTCATTCAGACTGGTAGGAGGGGTGGAGATGGGCAGCTGGGGTGGACAGGACACACGGCAAGGCTGTGGCTGGAGGATGGGTGAGTGAGGTGGTGGCTGGCGGTCCCACATTTCTGCGTGGATAAACCGGGAGGAGCAACTCGGGAGTGAGACAGACTGTGCAACCCAGGGTTCCAGCACAGGGAAATAAAGCTTCAAAACCTTTGACTGAAAAAACCTGTGGGGGTTGCAGCAGTGGGAAACACTCCCAGGCTCATAGGAGAGTTCGTTGGAGAGACCCACAGGATCCTAGAATGTACACAAACCCACTTGCCCAGGAATCAGCACCAAAAAGGCCCAATTTGCTTGTAGGTTGTGGGGAAGTGACTGAAAGACAGAGGAGAGTTCAGCAAGCAGCATTGTTCCTTCTCTGACCCCTCCCCATATGCAGCGCCATAATGCAATGATCTGAGTTGTCCAGCCCTGGTGAATACCTAAGGCTCCGCCCCTTATAATGTAATAGCTCTGCCGAGACAAGGAAATCTAGCCCAAGTGAAAGAAGAGGTGAAAGCTCCCGAAATAGAACTAAACAATGAGGAGATAGCCAACCTATCAGATGCAGAGTTCAAAACACTAGTAATCAGGATGCTCACAGAAACGGTTGAGTATGATCGCAAAATAGAGGAAAAAGTGAAGACTATGCAAAGTGAAATAAAGGAAAATATACAGGGAACCAACAGTGAAGGGAAAGAAACTGGGACTCAAATCAACGATTTGGATCAGAAGGAAGAAATAAACATCCAACTGGAACAGAATCAAGAAACAAGAGTTCAAAAAAATGAGGAAAGGCTTAGGAACCTCTGGGACAAATTTAACTATTCCAACATCTGAATCATAGGGGTGCCAGAAGGAGAAGAGTAAGAGTAAGATATTAAAAACTTATTTGAAAAAATAATGGAGAACTTCCTCAATCTGACACAGGAAATAGACTTCCAGGAATTCCAGGTAGCTCAGAGAGTCCCAAAGAAGTTGAACTCAAGGAAGCACACACCAAGGCACATCATAGTTACATTACCCAAGATGACAGATGAGGAGAGAATCTTAGAAGCAGCAAGAGAAAAAGAGAGAGTTACCTACAAAGGAGTTCCCTTTAGACTATCAGCTGATTTCTCAAAAGAAGGGGCTGGAAAGAAGTATTCAAACTCATAAAAGGCAAGGACCTACATCCAAGATTACTCTATTCAGCAAAGCTTTCATTCAGAATGGAAGGGCAGATAAAGTGTTTCCCAAACAAGGTAAAGCTAAAGGAGTTCATCATCACCAAGCCCTTATTATATGAAATGTTAGAGGGACTTATCTAAGAAAAAGAAGATTAAAACTATGAACAGTAAAATGACAACAAACTCACAATTTTCAACAACTGAACCTAAAAAACAAAAACAAAAACTAAGCAAACAAGAACAGGATCAGAATCACAGAAATGGAGGTTACATGGGGGGTTATCAGTGGGGAGGGAGAGGGAGAGAATGGGGGAAATAAGCACAGAGAATAAGAAGCATAAATGGTAGGTACAAAATAGACAGGGGAGGTTAAGAATAGTATAGGGAATGGAGAAGCCAAAGAACTTATACGTACAACACATGGATATGAACTAAGGGGTGGGGGGAGGGGAATGCTGGTGGGAGGGGGTGTGCAGGGCAGAAGGGAATAAAGGGGAGGAAAAAATAGGACAACTGCAATAGCATAATCAATAAAATATACTTAAAAAAAAAGAAAAGTAGTCTTAATGTGTCTGTTATATTCCCTTGCTTTACCCACATCTGAGATCAAAAGGAAAAGCTCTACGGGTTTCCTTTCTTTTCTTTCTGACAAATTTTTATGCTACATCTAAAACCATAAAGTAACTCTCTCCCTTAAAGAAAATTTGTTTGCTACTCAGAATTACTTTTGCCTCATCCAAACCAATAAAAACTTTTATTAAATCATATCACAATTGTCTTCTGGAGCATGGCTAAAGGAGAGCATGCGATATCATTTAGGGGGGAAAGATAGCTATCAGAAATATATCTGATTATACAACTCATAGACACACTGATGAATTATCGATATTACACTCCCTGCATCTTTTATAGTGGCAAGAAAGATAGACCAAGAATGGCTTCCTCGGTGGCACGTACAATTCCAGGAGATGCTGAATTTACCAGGTCATTTTCACTAATGGCCTTCGGGAAGAAGATTCTTGAACATGGCATGTTGAAAGCAAATTTGATCCAAACATGCTGTGGCTCTCAGAATGTCAAGCCCTTTGCAAATTCAAGGCATTCAAGACAGCCTCGCATGATCAAAAATGGCACCAGCATCAATTAATGCCAACACCCGCAATTAGGAAATCGCAGATGAGTAAGGACATGAGAGGCTCTAATTTTCTGTTGCCTGGGATTTCTGTTCTTGGTGACACCTGTCATGTTTCATTGACATGAATACTTTTGGAGGCTTCTCGCCATCTTCTTGAAAATTGCAATTCTGACCTGAGCTCCCCAGGCACGTTGTCAATCTATCTTCATTTGCAATGGGTCCCTGGACAGACTCTGGGAGCTCCCAGAGATGGAGCTTTTATGTGTGAAGAAGGGTGCAGAGCAGTGTCTCGCTGCAGCCATGTAGTTTAATACAGATTTGCAGGGAACATAAAATTAGTTAGTACATAGGGAAATCAGTGTCACAGGAGCAGAGAAAACAATATGGCTGGTGCTTGGAAATGCCTTTCTATCACTGTACAGGAAATTAGGATCAAGGAAAGCAGTCCCACACTATGGAATTTTAGTCTGAGAGATTTTGAAGTGGTTCATATAACCTACCCAGGCTAAATATGTTATATGGAAAGCCTGAGCAAGTATGATCAAAGCAGAATAGGTCCCATTATCTGACTATTAACCTTTCTAATGTAGATCCTCTTCGTGATTGCAAAGATGGCAATTTTTAGGGGGCATATGGTGAGAGTTAGGGTTGGGGTAAGCCAGAACAGAAAGTGTGTATTCACAGATGTACACACACACACACACACACACACACACACACACTTCACATTAAATAACCCTTTGTAGATAAACCACTAAGCAGGGGAAAGCATCTTTACATTTATTAGCATTTAACAAAAGCCAGGGAGTAATTTCTTCCATCCTTTGTTTTCTCATAAAGAGATAGAATTACTGAAGATTGATAACTTCTTTGATAACGTCTGTGTCTTAAAAGAGTTGGACATCCTAGAAGTCAATCCAAATGCAAATGCAAGTTTGTTGTTGGTTAACAACTTTAGACAGATAAATTTGGGGACTAAGTGGTAGGTTAATAAAATGCTGTTTTTTTTTCTTTATTGTTACTGTAAGTTGTTTGAGAAGGCATTCTTGAGATTTTCAGGTTCAGCCTAGATTGCTCAAGATATATTCCACGACCAGGATGCATATTAAGAGCATAACTTTAACACCAGTTGATTTTTCCCTCTTACCTAATAGAATCACGTTTAACACAATGAAATCTTGATGGATGATCCTAAGTAGTTAATCAAATCTCATCTTTTCATTAATCTAATTTTATTGTCATTCGTGTGGTCTCAGCAGTTTATCTTTAGCAGTAATCAGATTTCATTTTTAATCCAAATAACTTCAATTGGGTTTTAACTTCTACACGTTTTCCTTGCCCTGCCAACATTGATCTAGAGAAAATTAGGATTCTACACGGGCCCTTTTCAGGCCTCTCTTGTATTGACATTTGTCTAATTGCTTCTCTTTTTGTGATATACTTGTCCCATAACCAAGATGAATATGTAGCAGATGTAGGAGGCAATGACAAGTCTGAAAGCTAATGACAGGGTGGAGAGGTAGAAAGTGTTTAGGACCCTGAGGTGAATGAGACAAGTTCCCCACTTGTAAAATGGGGATATATTAATATTTACCTCATAGGGCTGTGGTAAGGATTAAATGAGATGGAGGCTTGACCCTGTCTGGACACTGAGAAATGGTTGTTAGTCTTGTTATTCAATTCTAAAGGTTGAGAGGTGATGTGAAGCTAATATTAGCAGATAATGCTTAATAATTTTTCAAAGAAGAAATTGTAATTTTTTAGAGAGGAAATTTTGAAGTGTCTTCCCCTTACCATTTGGAAAACTAATGATGTGGGTGAGCAGGATATTTAATTTTGTGGGGGCACGGTATTTTGGTGGGTAGGTGGCAGAGGCAGGCTGTGGGCAGGAATGCTAATGGAGGGAAACCAGAGCCACTTCCGTCTTGAGGGAGCCAGTGGGGCACGATGAGCACCCTCCTGCACACTCCCTCTCTCAAGGCAGAATTGTGCTCCCCACTACGCCCACTGCCAACAGGGAGTAAATTTCATTACAAAAGAAAGAAAGGAGGATGACTCTAATCAAAAGTTGTTCTACCAGGTGTCATCCTTTTAAAGAATCCTAGGGTAGCTTGGAGTCATACTGTCTAACACAGTAACTACTAGCCTCGTGTGGTTATTTAAATTGATTTAAATTAAATTTCTATGTTATTTCGACAGTCCCACTATCCTCGTTTCCAGTGCTCAGTAGCCACATGTGACTAATGACTGACCTCAGAAGGTGCAGGTTGGGAACGTTTCCATCCTCACAGAAGGAGCTGCAGGCACAAGAAGCTGTAGAGGAAGAGACAAAGGGTATGGGCTGCAGAAACACCCAAATGAGCACGGTGATGCCCACTCTGGCATTAACTTGCTGTGTGCTTCACGCTGGTGTCTTAACCTCTCTAAACTTGATTTTGGTTCAATTTTTAGATGGGGATGAATAATGCCCATCTTGCAGGCTATTGTGAATATTAAAGGTATGAAAAGAGCCTAACTTTGTGTCTGACCCAGAGTATGTGCCCAATACAAGACATTTGTTATTATTATTATTATCAATAACAGTAAATGCTGAAATAAATAAACTAATGAAAGACTCCAAATAGTGAAAACCAAATTGTGGCATTTCTGGTATAGCAACATTTCGGCTTTCCCCAAATGCTCCTAGTTGTAATGGATCTCTAGTCCTTCCTGTCTGTATTACATAGGCACCTCTGCAATTAGATTTGAAAACTAAGGGGAAAATATGTCTCTAACTAGGTGACTTTTCATGAGGAAAAAGGGGCTAGATGTATAATTTAAATACTTGCTTTAAATGCCTGATAAGTTCTAAATGTGAATATCTCTTTCCTATCAAAAATATATTCTTTTGTACAGTTATTAGTTTAAGATTAGTTTTTCCTTACTTAATATGCAAAATGTACTGTGACAAAAGGTGGCCCCAGGCAGGAAAAAATAAATGGCCAGTATCACTCATTATCATTACAATGAAATAATGCTTTCCAGAAAACAATGTTTTCTTTTATTTTCCTTCTTCTGATAGGAAACTGAAAATTGAAGCTCTTTTCCATTCACCCTTTCGTTCCACTTCAAACGCATTCCTGACAGCCATTTAAAAAGCCTTTCCCCAAACTGAAATTAATATTTTCCAGACTCATTTTGAGAATAGCAGCTTGTTTGCCTGATTCTCTAGCAACCAACCTCATAATAACTATCATCGCATAACAGAGCCAGCACAGGCGTGCAGGGACAGAGAGGCGCTGGGAATGAACAATTCAGACTCCTGGGTTATTTCTGCTGGATCGCCAAACAGCTTGTCTCCATGTAGGTTCCTTTTGTGAAGGGTGTCAAATTCCTTTGCAAACATCTTTCCTTCTCAGCACACCTGGGAGATCCTTTTCCCTCTGCTGTTCTGGTTCCTGGTCTCGAATCCCAGTGGCCAGTAATGGGTGCAATTCCTATTCCATCTGCTCTGCATTGAGAAGGGGCTCTTTTGGTCAGTCTGAGACCGTGTGATGTGAACATCACTGACTGGCATATACTCAACATTATGCTGAAGAAACATATTTGTCCTGCAGGTGATACTAACAGTTTATGAATGAGTGCATTTTGATGTTGGTTAATTAGAAGGTGCTTTATTGCAGCATCTGTCACCCAGCAGCAAACAATTTTCCTATGTGTTGTTCAGATAATTTTCCTTATGGCACTAAAGCTGGCTAATATAAGGATGTGTCAACAATTGGGAGATTAATAAGCATGCTATTTTTTAAAAATATTTTCTGAATATATAGGTATGTGTATATGGTTCATTGAATCAAAACTGCCCATAATTAGTAATAATAATAAAGCTAACATTTGTTGGGGCTTTTATAATGTCTCAACGGCTGTTCAAAATGCTGTATTAGAGTTTATTTAACATTGGGACAAGCTTTCCAATCATTTGAGATGTCCAAAAATAGAATAAATTATCTTGAGAAATAACTCCACCTAACTTTGAGGAAGACTAACTAAAATACTCTCAAATTTTATGGAAACTCTAAGGCGGGGTGATGTGCAAAGCCTCGCTTTGGCTCGCTGCACTCCTAGCCGATTTTCCAGAAAACAGGTCAGGGTGTTTAGGTAAAAATGTAGGAGATTAAAGGTGCCTACTGTTAAATCCCAGATTACAGCAAATCACATCCCTTAAAACTTGACTGTTTCTTGGTGTGAGTCCTTTCCTTCTTCCTGACTATGTAGCTGATTTCACAGTGTAGTGAGTGCTAGCTAGCCTAGCATTAACCTTTCAAACAGTATCAACAAAATGAAGGAAATTAAAGTAACAAGACAGCCCTGGGCAGGAAGAGAGCCTTTGGAAGAAGTCTGGGAGTTGCTATGTGATGCAACAGAAGCCCTTGTGCTGCCTTTGATCTGGGCTCCCTTCCTGGACTAGGGCATCAGCCCTGTTATGACACGCTGCATGCGAAACCCTGTAAGTGACCCTTGGAACTTGCTGCACCAAGTGCATGGTAGGTGTTCTCGTGCTCAGGTTCCAGACCCAGCCTGCCTGGTTTCACACCCTTGCTCTGCCAACGCCTAGCAGCCTGACCTCAGGCTCGTCTCCTTATCTCTCTGTGCCATTATTTTATCATCCATAAAATGAGGGTGATAATGGTGTATTTATCTCATAACGCTATTAAAGGATTAAATGCTTTACTATGAGTAAAGTGCTTCGAACAGTGCCTGGCCATTGTGGATTATGGATGACACTTATTATTTCCTGTACTGACCTGATTTTTCCCTGGTTTCCCTTTTGGTTTGGCCTCTTCATTTCGCCAGGGATGACAATAGAAACTGTAGTTTGGACTTCTTTTTAAATACAACAGCTCAGAATACTTGGGAATTGGAATCTGAATGCAGCTATCATTTTGTTTTCAGAACTATTTTCTCTAAAATTAAAATGACCTGATTAGCTTTTTAAGTTTAGCAGCTGTTTAAGAGATGAGTAGAACATATTCTGGGTGTAATCACTCAGGTGCGATGTGATTATGATGTGTGTGTTTGTGGTAGAGTGAGGGGATTGGGGAGCAGAAAGAGAAATACATTTAAAAACAAAAGTCAGGCATATAGCCAGGCAGAGTACTGGGCATGGGGAACATAGACAGAGCTGGACCAAATATTCATAAATGAGAAATTGGTGAAATGGGGCTGGCCCATTTCTAATTGCTTTATAACGGAGGTTTTGGTGGCTGTAGTTCCAACCAGTCTGGGGGACAGGAGCGTTGTGTCAGTGGCAGCATCAGAATAGCAGGTGAGATATTAAGGGCTAGATTTTAAACACATCAAACTACTTGTAACATAATTTCTCCAGGCCAGGAGTCCATGTTTCGAACATAGATTCAAACCGACTAAGGGAAGACTCATAGACCTTGACTCCTCCATGAAACCCACCCTGATAGATGTACACCCCTCTGTCTCTTCATAACAACCTGGGAACAGATCTTTCAAAAATACACTGTTTCAGATGTTGTCTTTATGGAGGGAGAAGTTTCTTAAAAGCACAGTCTGTAACGGAGTCCCTCACCAGGCATAGTGTGTGCTCAGTGTCTATCCTCTATCCTCAACCTTGTGCACATCACATAGAGGACAGAGATTTGAAGGTAAGGAGGTAAGTTGCCATTCGCAACTATAAGCGACGTGTTCTTTCTGAAAAACGTTCACTCCAGACGTTGTCTAAGGCAAGTCTCTTTATAGGGCTGCTAAAAACGGGACTTCATGGTCATTCTGACATTCTTCCACATAGACTTGAGATGATGGCTTGAGTGACTGGTTGGCCCTAAATGCATATGTAACATTGTTAAACAAAGTAGGCTGGCCTGTATAAATGAAGCATTGTGCGAGGGCTCTGTTTCTCCGCGCTGCCTTGAAAGGTCCTTAGATACTTCAGTGTAACAATCTCTGTCCTTTTTGTGTTCTCTGAGAGGAGACTTGGCCCCTTGTGAACCCTTTGATCATTTCTCTCTTCCATCCTCAACAGGGGGCACATGCTAAAAGGTTCCCTCCACAAAGGCTGTCCCATCCCCTGATCCCTTTCTTCCTGGGCTCACATCAAATCGTCCTGATCACACAGATGCTCTGGTACTTAGAGGTAGAGAAAAGCATCCTGTGGTTGGTGGACAGGCTGAGGAGAATGTGACGGCAGCATTCACATAGGACAGTCTCTGCTTCCAGTGGAAACATCTTTACAATGGACCTTTATTTATTAGCATAAAGGAGACTTTAAAAGACTGCGTTTAATTGATACAGATTCTCAGGATGAACTCCTGTTTCAGGACAGCTTGGCTGGAGCCACTGAGTGGCTTCTGGGAGCAGATTGAGGATATGATGATGATTTCCCGTCTCAGCTGTAATGCAGCACCAGGGAGAGTCTGGGGCAGGTCTGTTTTTACGGGGTCTGAAATGGATGCCAAGATAGAAGTGCTTAGTGTTCTATTTTCCATCAAAAGGCATCAACACTGTACACGTAGCCAGAATGAATTAGAGGAAAAGAAAAACCAGAATGGGAATGTTTGTTCTCAATGACTGAACAGTAATTAAAAAGGAACAGGATAGCATTGTTTTAAATTACACTGCGCTTGTCATAGTGCAGTCTCAATGCAACAGTGGTAGTTATTGGCAGGAAGCTGACAAGAGAGGTGGCAAGGCGGCCTTTGGAAATGCTTTTGCAAATATGTTCTGCGCTGAAGGTGCAGTGAGTTCTTCCAAGACACCTCACAACCAACAGTAAAGGTAACATGTGTGACACGTAATGACATGACATGACCTGCAAAGAAACTATAGTCAAAGCAGCGGAACATAGGGGTTGAAAGAAGCGCAGATTCTAGAGCCAGCCTGCCTGGGTCCAAATTCTGCATCTGCTATTTATTATTTATTGTCAATAATGATTCTCTGTGCTTCCATTTCTTCATCTGGAAAACGGGAGTGGTAGTCACAGAACTTATCGCAAAGACTCTGTGGGTTAATATATTCTTTAAATATATTAACATGTTGATAGACATTATGTGAATATTCAGTAAATAAATAATGAAGTCATCTAATGCTTCCTTAATATTTTACAATACATTCTCTGGGAGAAAAAGTCTCTTCTAAATTGAAGGGCCTTTTTTAGTTTAATGAGCACTTATGTTATTCTTTGGTGCTGAGGACATGTAGAAAAACATATAAAATATGGTCACTGGTCTCAAGGAAAGTATAGTCTACAGGACATACAGGGTGGGGCAAAAGTAGGTTTATAGTTGTTCGTATGGAAAAGAATGCAGTAATTAATAAATAACACAAGGATAAACTCTTTTGCATACTCACGACTGTAAACCTACTTTTGCCCCACCCTGTATAAAGGTTGAACGTTGTAATCAAAGCATAATTCAAAACATGAGGAACCACGGGTGACATAAGATCAGTTTCTGCACGTGCACATGATGATGATTGCGAGAGACCAGGTGAGAACAGAGAAGGCCTTGCTTCAGCTGGATCGCCACATACGGCCTGCTTAGGGGATGGCCTGGAAGGGTCAGAGTTCCAGCTGCAGCAGCTAGGTTTCCGTCCGAGAGTGATTTACAGAATGAGGAAAACAGAGGGCATGCTTTGGGTTGTGAAATATACCCTTGACTCTATTTAAACCTCTTTTTACTAAAGAGCAAACGTTACCTTGGCCATTCGCTCATACGTAGCCAGTGAGGTATTCCTGCTTACCTCATTTTGGGAGCAGCTCTCTTTATGCCGGTTTGCTCACCTGTTGGTGAGCACAGAAAAAGATTTACTGTTCATCTTCACAGATTTTCTTGTCTTCCATCCAAATAAGTACATCTGGTTCACATGATATCAGGCATTGCTTTCCACACCACCATCACCACAGAACAAAAATTTTTTTTTGTGGTATACCATATGTTTGGAATCTAAACATGCAAGAAAAAAAATCAGTTATGGCTACTTGCAAATGGAAAAGCAAATAATCAGCAATCCACAAGACAATTAGAAATGACACTTTTCCACCAATATCTGAGTTCCTCATATAATTAGTTAAACTGATGCTCATAACAGAGAAAGCAGAGGCACTGAAGAAAAGACCCCATAGCTGTGTTTTGCTGCTGCAAACAAACCTTTTCCTCCCCTTCTCCTCTTCTTTCAGCTTTGCAATTCAACATTCATTCTCTGCGTTCTGCAAAGTTATCATAGGTATCAAGAATGCAATCTGAGTTTCCTTTGTATTAGTTTCAGGATATTTCCTTAGTCATGGCAGGTATTTATTTTATCTGTTGCTTGTCTATAAATATGACTCAAAGCATACAAGGTGTTTCTTATGGCTCTTCTGGCTTGTGTGGTATAAACACCAGTGTGTATCAATACCAATAAAATCCGTTGGCACCAATGTCCCCATGACATTTCGACAATAGTCTCCAGAGTAATACCACCTAACCTGAAGACTAATCTTGGTGGAATGACTTAATAGGCTTAAAATGTCATGCTTTGTGCATTATAGCCTTAGCTGGATTAAATACACTGTGTTTATTTTAAACTCCACATGTCTTATTAAATTACAGTCATCTTGGTTATTTTGTCCTTGCTTTCCAGGATATTTACCTTATTTTTAAAAGAGATTTTTGAAGTCAAATTTCTCATTTCAGGATTGATTAAATGCAGGGTCACAAAAGCTAAACATAGAACAAAGTGAGGGACACGGACAAGTGAGCCAGAATGAAACGGAGGAACGGTAACGACCTAGAAGTGACAGTGGGGAGCCGTTTAAGCCAAACGACATATTCCAAGTGCTGGATGCTCTTACATTTGTACTTATTTGGAGTAGGTTCATGAGAGCAATATTTCTCATAGCAGTTCCCATAGAGCTTCCTCTCCATGAAGAAAGATTCCCACAGTTAAATAAGATGGAAAACAGGAAATTATGGCTCTACATTTTGGAAATGCATAACGAACACTAACCAGAAATCTCCTTAGAGAGGTACTGCAGTTTACTTTTAAATTAAGATATAATTGGCATACTGTGAAGTTACCATTGTATTTTTATTTTATTTTTACACATGTTTTAGGGCCCAGAAGGACCGAATAATTTTATCAATGACAAGTTTGGGCAAATATTCTTAACAACATATTGTTCCTTTTGTTTCTTTCTGAACTTTCTTTTACCTCCCAGAAGTCACAGTCTCGAACATATACATTAATACACAAAAAAATTGTTTATAATATAGAGTTAAGACTATTCAGCTATTTTAGGGAAAAACAGTGCGTTTAAGAAGCCTTCATACAAAAAACAGTCACCTCAATGCTGAAGAATTCATCTTAAAGTTTATAATTTATTTATTTTTGTTTTAGCCTTTTGCCTTGAGCTGTAATTCACAATTTGCCATTTAAAAGTGTATACTTCAGTAGTTCTTAGTATATTTACTATGTTGCTTATTTTGTACATTTTATGTAAATGGTGTCATACAATGTGTGGACTTTTGTGGCTGGCTTCTCTCACTTAGCATAATGTTTTCAGGGTTCATTGACATGGCAGCTTGTAACAGTACATTTCTCGTTATACTGGAATAATATTGTGTTGTATGGATATACCACATTTTATTTATCTACTCATTACTTGATGGACATCGAGTCATTTTGACTAGTATAAATAAAGCTGCTATGAACATTCATGTACAGGATACCAGATAAATTTCACAAGTCTGCCTTTCTCTCTTTCCCTGAGACTAGGGGGACCATATTATCTTGTCCCCTTTGCATGATCAGAACTTAATACAGTGCCTGACACATAGTAGAGCCTTCTAAACACTTTATCCAAAAAAATTAATAAACAATTGCATGGGTAAAAGGATACATAAGTAATAAGAGCTAATAGTTATGCAATTCTATGTGCAAATATTATTCTAAACACTTTTCATCTATTTACTCATAGAAACTATACATCAACTTTGGACAGATGAGGAATTAGATCTATAGCCCATGCTCTGAAGCACTGAGCTAAACAGCCTCTCTTCAAACATAAACCAAAAGCTGTAATGGAATATTAGTTGGCCATAAAAAAGAACACAGTCTTAAAATTTGCAACAATATGGGTGGACCTAGAGGTTATTATGCTAATTGAAATAAATCAGAGAGAGAGAGAAACAAGTACACTATGATTTCACTTACATGTGGAATCCCAGAAAACAAAAGAAATGAACACACAAAACAGAAACAGACTCACAGGTACAGAGACCAGAGGAGAGGAGGGTTGGGGGGCTGGGTGAGAGAAAGGAAGGGATTAAGAAGTCAAATGGCAGTTACAAAATAGACATGGGATGACCAGTACAGCATAGGGAACATAGTCAATGATATTGTAATAACTATGTGTGGTGCCAGATTGGTAGCAGACTTATTGAAGGGATAGCTTTGTAAGTCATTTAAATGGCTAACCTCTATGCTCTTCACCTGAGAGTAATACAATATTGAATGTCAACTCTAAGGGGAAAAATGCTTATTTACAGCTGCCATAAAATGGAGAGGACTTAGAGTCACCTCCCAGTCCATTCTTCAGGTCTGCCTGCATCTGCAGTCCTTCGCAAATGTATATTCAACTGGTGGTGGCACTGAGGATGCTGAACTTTGCTTTTCCCTTTTCTCCACAGGTGACTAGCACAGGCTGAAGGAAGGCCAGGGGCCCTGCAGACATCACCCATGCCTGGGACACCAAGTTTCTAGGGACAGCACAGAAGACAGAGTCATTCCTGGAGAGATTGGATATCCAGAATGGTCAAAGTAGGGGTTGCTGAGGTGACTCAGCAGACAGACAGCAGCCCCCTAGCAAGAGTGGCCACATATTTTAAGTGTATGTGCTCTGACTCTGAAACTACCCGTCCTCTTTACTCGGGCCTTGACATCGTGTCCTTGTCTGACACGTAGGTAATACAAAATGCAGACCAATACTCCTCCTGCTTGGCTACGGCAAATGCTAAGTGGGAAAGGGTGTTTAAAGTGGTGTAGGGTTAGTCCTGTCCTTGAGAGATCGTGGAAACGTGTGTGCCAGCACCTCTGTCCTCGTGATCCCCTGAGGAAAACAGTGTGGGTCTGAGCCCAGATTACTTGCCGCAGGCACCGCCGAGGCTCTCTCCACCATGGTCTGGGTGCCTACGACTGCTGTTTGGCTACTTCCTCTCTCACAGCACGGAAGTTCAGCTGTGTTGAGAACCAAACATATACCACCGAGTGTCCAGGTTCTCGACCCATCGTTGGGATGATAAGTGCAGTGATCCACAGATTACTTAGTTGCCCATGCCAACCACCTGGGTAGTCTGAACATGCTGGTGACTGCATCCTACCCTCACACAGTCCAATTCTGACACCCTGGGGTCGGGCCTGGGTGTGGGCATTTTAAAATCTCCCAAATTATTCTAATATGCAGCCAAAGTTGAGACCCACAGGTCCAAATAAGCATTTTTTACTGTAGACCTGTTGACAAGCAGATTTTATATATCTTGCAAGGATCAAATGAGATAATATCTATAAATTTCTCAGCACAGTTCCTGGCAAGAATAAGGCCTAGTACTAATTTTTATTTGTCCAACTGTACACACACACTCACACTGTGCATCACAAACTCACAATCAAATCTCAAGTTAGTAAAATTACAATAATTTTTTAGTTAACTGAGAATCAATCTTGACTTCACTTAAAAAACACTCTAATTGTATTAAGTTACACTGAATTATAATAGTCCAATTTTCCCTTTTAGAATACCAAGTCGAACAGACAAAAACATTCCTTCCTTGGACATTCAGGTGTTTAGGATCCTAGGCACCACACCCTCGACCCCAAAAAGTCAGAGCCCCACAGTGGAAAGCAAATGAAATTTGGTCAATTCGAAGTCCTGGCTGGTTAGATTAAAATAATGCTTTACTCTGGCCTGAGTATTTTCACGTGAGACTCTGCTCTTGCATATGTGCTTGTTTAAATCCTGTTCAAACTTAAGAGAAATTGTACAAATTATGTTTTTTGATTAATGGAGTCATCTTTGTGGATTTGCAGGTCAATATACTTTAAATTTCCTCTTAAAGGCCTTTGGAAACACACCTTGAAGACAAAGGTGCCTCATTACCTGAGAAGGTGATGGTTATGTTAGGACACATGGAGGGTGAATGGAAGGGTGGGGAGGGTTAGCTGTACAGGGAGCGAAAATAGTACGTGCAAGACCTTGAGGTATGAAGGTGCTGGGCATATGCAAGAAACTAGAGGAAGAATATTCTGGCAGACTCAAAAAAATGAAGTGGACCATATTAGGCAATGAGGCTAGAGATATACACTCATGGCTGCTCCTCTGTGGATGCTTGGTCTGTTCACTCCATGTGCCATAAGTGCTGACATTAAGCATCATTGATTGCAACATTAAGTGCTCGACACTGAGCCTTAGATTGCCAAGGCACCCATCTCAAAGGCATCCATCTTGAGTAAATACATTGCCAGTTTTATGGCACAGCTAGGAGCTGAACAACTAGCTAAGGAACCAAGCTGCCTGCCCTTCCCTTTCTCCTTTTAAAGTGCCCTGAGTAACTCAGATAAGTGACTGCTTGAGTGACCCTGCTTTTCCCTTCCTGTGCCCTAATTCCCCCCTCTTAGGTTTTCAATCACCAAGAAAGAGTGAACCTGTAAAACCCTTGGCACCCCAGCCTTATCCAAAATAAAGACAAAGTCGTAGTTCTGGGTTTCTGCCCTCTCTTTCTACCTGTGACCTAGCTTTGTGGCCCTTGGGCACCCTGTATTCTTCACTTTCCTGGATTTGTGAGCAAAAAACTTTGAGTTTTTCAAAGTTTCCTTATGGTTGCTGAAGTGAGTCTTGTAATCCTAAGAAGCACAAGGGGCATTCCAGCCAAAACATTGGTTGAAAAATGTTTGTGCGGGCTCACCACAAGTATTGAGGGCCTAGGTGAGTGTTCCAGGCGTTCCTAGCTGATAGCATCACTATCGATAGGCTGAGGCTTACATGAAACACTCTGTTATAGATGTCAACTCATCAATTGGTTTTGGCTCTATGGTAGAGGTCAACTATTTCCATAATAATTTGGTGTAATAAGCCTCCCAAAACTTAGTGGCTTGAAACACAATTATTTATTCTCTCTCACACCCCTGTGAGTTTGGCTGGAAACTGGCTGATCTAGGATGGACTTGGTTCTGAGCTGCAGGTTGGAGCCAGATTGACTCCACAAGTCTCTCATGTTCACTCTCCCTGTGAGCTACACGGGTAGTTTCTTTCATGACCATGGCAAAATGCAAGCAGATAAACATACCTGCATAAGCACACGTCAATCCTGTGCATGAATCGTGTCTGCTAATGTTCCTTTGGTCCAAAGTCAAGGGGCCAGGAAGTGCACTCTGTCTATAATAGGAACAAATACAGGGTTTTATGAGTTAAATGGCTTAAAACATGGATGTAGAGAGGGGTAAGAAATTTGGGTCAAAAGCTGATCTGCCAAATCTTTCAAGGTGAGGTTTCATTGATTGATTGCCTTAGGCTGTCCTGGTCATCCACTATCACCTGTGCTGATCTCCTGTGAAGAGGTCAACAGGGCCTTTGTTGACCCTGATGTTTCGTCCGGTCCTTGTTCTCTAACACTGCATGAATTATTCCCCTAAAGACAGAAGGACGGCAATTCCCATACATTTACTCCGGGAACACATCTGGAGAGTTGTTTTCGTTCTTCTCCAATTTTCATCTGGATGTTGGGCATTGAGTCAAAAGTATTAC
Organism: Macrotus californicus; assembly: GCA_007922815.1. Taxonomy (NCBI): domain Eukaryota; kingdom Metazoa; phylum Chordata; class Mammalia; order Chiroptera; family Phyllostomidae; genus Macrotus; species Macrotus californicus. Next base: position 2,731 of record VMDR010010666.1, on the reverse strand, counting down.
TCTGAGAAGTTTTAAAAAGTTAGCCTAGTTAGTGTGCTACTTCCTCTCCACGTTATAATAATACACTGGAGTCTCATTTAAATGCCACCCATGGGATTCATGCTGGGAACCATGTTACAGAGGAAGGAGCAGGGTAATTTTTTTCCTGATGCTCATTCACAGTAAATTCTTTTATAAACCTAAACTGACTGGCCCACTTTAGAAAAAATCCCATACCTGGTTTTGCACATAACAAAGGGATTCTAATGTGCAGGAGATCTTTCACATCCTTCAATTCAAAAATCACAGTGTCTACTCTTTGCTAATGACCACTGGGTCATGGTATGCAATCATTTGTCATTTTATTGAGATACACATTTGAATGTCATATGTCATGTGTCAGCATCTTGGTACCACTGTTTTGTTCCCTAATTGCTGTCTCATATGCTTTCACAGGAAAATTAACTTTAATAGCAGTGTTTGCAAACTTGGAAATGTTCCAAGTATCTTGGATGGAACCCTTAGGAATGCTGGGAGCCCTTCTTTATCTTTCTCTCTGAAAAGGAGAATGGCCTATGAACTCAGAATTCAATACTTCAAATAAAATAAAGCAAAAACATCTGTGCAATACATTTGGCTACACACACATATATATGTATTAGTGAAATAGAATTCACTAAATATATAATATACATATAACTTTTATGTGTATATGTTTATACAGGGTCTGGCAGAAGTAAGGCTTGCTTGAGTGTGGTTGGTAGGGTGCGTGAATGTCTCACACGAGATGGACAGCAATTTGAACATTTCACCTAAAATGTCATATGGTGTGCTTGAGTGTGATATTGTTGTGCTACAGATTTACATGCTTATGATTTTGTAATAAAAGATTCTGCAATAAAAAAGAGGCATTATTTGTCCTGGACCCTGTGTATAATTCTTTAAAGTATTTATAATTTATACTTTTTTTTGCTCTTGAGCTTTTTTCCACCATCTGTGAAGAACATACAGAATGAATATATTATGGACTAGATGTGGCCCTTTGGCACGATCAAGCATGGAAGGGTTAACTGCAGCAGAATGAGTAGTGCACGTGCAACCGAGACTTCACAAAGAAGAGGCAGGCATTGGGAAATAAAGGCAGATCAAACAAGAGGAAAGGTAGTCAAACAAGAGGAAAGATAACTCAAAACACCACGGAAGTAGTCTATATATAACCACTAAGGCAGGCAAGCAGCAAAACCAGCAAGAGCTTTTAGGATGTCATGTCAGAACTCAGTACCCAAAAATCCGGATTTAATTAGTATTTCAGGTCCATATGAGTGGGTCACTTCCCACTAGATTGGACACTACTGGAAAGAAGAGAACATGTCTTATTCTTTTTAATTTTAATCTCTGTTTTCTAATACACTGCTTGAATCAAAGTAGGTTCTCAATACATGCTTGATGAATAAGTGAGCACATAAATGAATATATGGAAGTTTGTCAATGAATAAGAAGGCCCACCGTTTTTGAATAGTTTCAGAAACAGATATCTCTTATCTGCTGGGCAGTTTGGAGAAGGTCACGGAGGTCAAGACCAAACACCTCTTTCACAAAGATTGAGAGTGTGCATGTTATCAAGAGAAGTCCTTAAGTCTGAGAACAAGACAGTGATCCGTGTGCAGATCTGAAGTTCAAGGTAAGGATTCCCTTAGCAAGAATTAATTCACAGCAAGAATTGCTGCTTGAAAATAAGGTCAGAAGGTCAGAGCAGGACAAAGAAGACTTTCTACTGCATGACTTAAGTGTTGGTTAGAGCTCCTTGAACATCGAAGTACGGAAATTGTCCTCTAGCTGGAGGTGAGGGTCAAGTGACTCACAGTATTGAAAAGAAGGACTGGGGTTAGGAAGCGAGTGAAGTCATTTAACTACCTATTCTTTCTGAAATGCCATTAAGTGTTGAAAAAAGTGTATCTTCTTAAAGTCAATTTAACTAATGCCTAAAAGACTCATAATAAACATGGGGTCACAGATGGTCTAATTTTAGTGCTGTGTCTTACTGAAATGAAAGCAGTCTACCACCTGAGGAACAAAGGTAATTTTTTCATTTCTTACTTTTAGATCTCAGAGCACACCGCAGGGAATCCATTTCATACTGCATTTAAAAAAGTCTGTCCACCCACAGAAATAAATGTTTTCCTCCTCACAAAATAATGGAGTATCACATTTAAAAATTTGGAAGAAGAGCACCAAAATAAACGTAAGAAAAGAAGAAAGAAGAAAAATGTAAATACGAAAGTAGCAATACATAAATTATAAAACAGGAAACAAAATAAAACTGGTAACTGATTCTGAGAGTTGGCTAAGTGAGAGTGAAAGTCAGGAAGGTAACAAGAAAGGAAGAGTGACAGGGAGAGACAGGAAGCAACAGTGGCTGGGGCAGGGGGAGGGGGAGAGAGAGAAGCAAAGGGGTGTGAATGTGAAGGTGGGGAAGGCACAAGTCACAGAATTATGTATTAGAAAGTGAGAATGAGTAGTTCATTTCTATTAAACTCTTTACACCAAAGCAAATAAGATGATTCAAAAATTTTAGCGCAAAATGAGACCTCATAGAAGTGTAAAAGAAAATATAGAAAAGTATTTGCATGGCTAAAAAAATAAGAACACACCAAAATAAATTTACATTTCATATATATAAAATGGCTAATATTTTAAAAATATTTTGAACTCTAATACGTCAATAATAAAAACACTGATGATCCAAAAAGAG
>VMDR010010665.1:0-30249 GCA_007922815.1 Macrotus californicus | reverse complement strand
TCATTTATCTCTGACATTAGTCCTTAAAGAAAAAAGTTCCCCAGGTCAAATAGAAAATATACATTAAAAATATAAAATGTACCAGAGCTTGAATATTATAGTGAAGTATTTGAAGATATATTTACCTCTTCATTATATATATAAAAAAAAGAATCCACAAACGTACCATTTTAACCTTATTGCAGCAACATGTACATCATGTGCACACATCAAACATTAAAACAATGACTATGAGCTCAAAACTTACTAGAAAAAAATGCTGTGTGTTGTGGTTAATATGAAGGATTCTGGGCCTGTCTTGTATTTGATTGCTCACCTGGAGTCTCAGTTCATTCACTTATAAAACGGACACCGTGCTCACTTCCCAGGATTATAGCGAGAGTTAAAATGAGACTCCATGACATGTACTAAGGGCTTAGAATATTATCTGGCACATTGTCAACAAAAATTATAGTTTTATTAATAAAGATAAATGATAAGAAAGAATAGATTCCTCTATAGCCATTATGATTCTAGAAGTTTCTTTATAGATTCCTTAAGTATATATGCATAAAATGATGTCATACTTAAGTAGCCCACAATGAGCATGAAAGTGTTTAAGAAGACTATGACATCATTTCTAATGTCACATTTAGAAAGACAGAGAGGGAGCAACGGCCTCTTCCCCTCTGCGGCAGCGAGTCTTGGTCGAAGCCGTGGGGAGCAGTAAACAATGTCAAGCCTGGGACGTTTAGTAAGTGTCCATCAAGCAAAACTCATGCTGCAGTTTGGCCTCTCTCCCCAGCTGATGAACGTGAAAAGGCATTTCAGAAACTCTTCCCATCTTATCCTAAAACCACAAAAATTCTTTTCCATAGAGCCTGGAGAAATTTTTACACATGGTTTGCCTGCTTTTCTACCTAGTATTATCTAATTTATTCTTATAAATTAGGGATTTATAACGAACATATTAGGTAACTAAAAAAATGTGCTAAATGTCTGTCTCACAGTACGTAATCTCATGAAAAACAAGAACAAAAAAGTAACGGGGGGCGGAATGTAGATTTTCCCATGAAATTTATTTATCTATCAAATAATTCAATAAATACTTATTGAACTACTGTGCTCAAAACATTGTGCTATGTGCTGAAGGTACAAGTGAAAAATCAATAAAAGAATTTAGTGCCAAAACTAATGCCGAGACAGACGTTGTTGGTTAGAAAAACCATCATCCAGATCCCTGACTCTCTTAGAGTCCAGTATTCAAATTCGATTCTGATTTGACAACATAACAGACTATTTGAATAAACTCTGGTTTATTACACAAAATCTGTCAACACACACCTAGGTGAATTTTTAAGTGGTGCTAGAAAACTTAGGGACCAAGAGGCTCTTGGGGAGGTAATACGCCACTTTCTAGTTTCAGTTCTCACTGAGTATAGTGAAGACTCTTATTTTGGTGGATAAATAATAACTTCATCCTTTTCCAATTCATCTAAATACCTTAGAATTCAAAATTAATGTAATGATTTGCTAGTGATTCTGAAGATTTGGATACAGATTCTCATATGAAATATATACTGTATGGATTTAATTAGATGGGAAAAGAGAAGAGAGAGGGGGTTTTTAACCAAACATAAAATATTTTCACTTACTGTGAGTGAAAGCTAAAACGAATATGGCCTTAAGGGCTTTACAACATTCAGGGGAAGGAGCAAGTCCTGTTTGGGGATTTCATACATGATTTCACTGAGTAATTTCTGAGGAAACAGTACAATATACTTCATTGGATCTCTGAATACATGAAAGGAATCTCATGGACTAGGCTACTAGATTTTGTTCAATATCTGAAATAATGCAATTTCTTTTGTTTAGAGCACAGCTCTTTATTTGAACAAATTCATTTTCTTGTGCAAAAAATAGTATATGATGCTGCCCACACTTTGGAAGGGTGGTGACAGTGACATCTGCCCCTCCCCCCTCTCCCACAATAACCACCCACAGAAGCAAGGCTTTTACTAAGTGTTTGTGGAATGAATAAATTAAGGTTCTCATAATTACACATTGCGGAGAATATTGAACAAGGACAATGCATCAGGCTCTCAACTGCTACAAATATTCAAGCTCACAGGTGTAAACTCACTTCTGATATTGCAGGGTCAGTAGCTGAACATTAGCCGTTTTTTTAAGTACAGTAAAAAAAAAAAAAACTACCCTTACTGCGTAAAATATTTTGGACAGATAGTTTTGAGGGGAAATACTCTGAGAATGCCAAGGAAAGGCTTAAATGACGTTATCGATCTTCTTCTCAGCAATTCAGAAAATGTCTTCCATTTTTTTAAAGCCAAATTACAAATGAAGGTTTCATTGCCAGGAGTATACGTTAAAGTCAAGGGTAACATTAAAGAATTAAAGAAAGAGGTAACACCCATACTTGCCATCTCCAATCGATATACATCCTAATGCTGAATTTGAAAATTAATATTTTTTCCCAGAAGGCATAAGGCCCAAGTTCAATGGCTTAAACTGCTCTCCCGGCAAGATGAAGGATTACTTTCTCATGCTGTCAATGCGAAATAAAGCGTATGTAAAATCAGTTCCTTTAATAACTAACAACCTCAGCCTTTACATATCTCTGTTGCTAAAGCATCCATGAAGAAGTTACAAGCTTTTATTCGCAAAACCCAACAATACTGAGTCATTCCGGGGCTTTCTTCTCTAGCGCCCATTCTACCTGGAAGGGCAAGCCATTTCATTTAGCCACTTAAAAAAAAAATCACTTTTTAGCAGAATTTCCTCTGATAAAATCAATACATAGTTTATCTCCCTGAAATTCAAATTATTGAATTTTTATTAACACTGAGAATTTTGTACATTCTTTAGCCATTATGGAAAAAATCCAACAATAAGTCAGATATAGTAATATCTGTTAATAACTTGCAACACAGGCAAAAGACACAATTCTTCAGATATCTAATCAAAACAGCCTTGGATAATGGCATTCTCGGCCTAGGAAATCATACATTCTATAGACAATGACCAATGCAGGCTTAAGGATAAAAGACCAGCCACCGAGAGATTACTTCAGACAAAAACATCCCAATCCCTCCTTGATTTTCCTTCATTTAAACATCCAAACAAAACATGTGGTACCTTTTAATTTTCTGAGTGAGTGGTTCCCAATCAATGTTTCCTCGGTTAGAGACAACGAACTGAAGAATCTACCGAAACAAAACAAAAGGAAAAAATACATATATAGAGATTTGTCCACTAAATATTGAAAATTGTAACTCACCAGCAAACAAATGCATTCTTTACATTCCCACAATAAATCTACGTCTTGAGATCTGTAGTGCAAACAATGCAGCACTTGAATTTTTAGGAAGCTCATTAGAGTTTTAAAGCATTTTACTTTCAGACCACATAAAGCAGATCCCTTGGGAAACAGATTAAAAATAAAACACAATCAAAATTTTAAAAACCCGAACCATTACCAGCACTTATGCCGCGATAACCACCCGAGTCTAGCCTTTAAGGACTGCTGCGGAATCCTTCTCCGGGAGCATTATCTCCACAGGCTGGCTTTAGCTCTGGCTCTCTAGCTCCTGACAGACTGCAGTCTGCAAGCCCCCAGCTCCCGCCTGTGTGTATCAGGAAAAGGGGAGCTGCAAATTAGAAAAAGTCCCCGCAGTGGCGAAAAGGAAAATAAGGCGAGTGGGAGAGGGAGAGAGAGCTCGCTAGCCTCAGAATTTTCGAGAATGATGACAAGCCACCCAGCTCCGCCATCATTCACTGACAATAAGGTGCAGCCCTGGCTTATGATTCAGTGCTTTGCCGTAGGGGCTTCTGGTACCAAATGCCTGACGGGCATTTTAATTGCCTCCATCCAAGTGTGTCCCCAGGAGTCGAGTCTATAAGCATCATCTGGTCTCCTTTGTGCTAATGCCAGGCACACACATACACAGACTGCTTAAGCAGAGAGGCTGTTTTCCGGCATATAGGATTACAAATAACTTAGGTTCCACAAACTGGATGTGACTAAATGACAGTTCCTGGGAATTTTTATTATCTGCATCAATGACAACAGAGAGTCTTTAATGTTTTGTCATTGGCAGACAATTACAATATTTTAAAACTGAGTATTGCATATTGCTTATTTATATTCCAAAATAAATAACCATGCTCATTAGCAAAATGCATATACTTACATATATTTTCTTATGAAAAAATCAGTCCCCTTTTCATTGTGATAATTACGCACTTGGAAATGTCTTCCTTACAAGGGAAAGTGCAGCAAAAAACAGGATTAGAAAACCAAGGTTGATCTGTCATTTCTGAGGGCAATCAATTTTATTCTGTTCATACACACAAGCAAAAGAAGGCAGCGACCAGCTTCAGTCCTGGGACTTCGCAGTCCCTGAGGGCCAAGGCAGGGAATTGAATCTCTGGCATGATCAGTATCCCCTTTATGTCAGCAGCTGAAATTAACCGTTGAATATCCCTGTTTTACAGTGCCCCTTATGTAGGGAGGTTAAATGTGGAATAAATCTCTGCATTTATTCCCTGGTCAGAAGGAATGGGGAAAATGTTAATACATTAATTAATTTGTGCAGCATTGTTAGCTCCCTGCGTCAGTGAATAAAAGCAAATTCACTGTGTACCAAAAGGGCCGGCTGTGGAAAAAGGTTGCTGGGAGGTTGCATCACCATGGTTACCGGAAACAGAAAGTATGGAGAAAAATAAGGTGATGATAGGGGAAAAAAAAGAAAAAAGAGATTACAGTGGAGTCAATTTAGAGACCTTTGATATGCTTCATTCTTCTCCTGGAAAGAATTGTCTCAGACTTATATTATATTTTAAATGCATTAGAACAAATCTGCATTCTCCATTAGCCGCCTTTCTTCTCCGTTTTTTGATCACTAGCTAATTTTGCTTTCATAAATATTCAATTTATGGTTCTTTCATAGGAGATGGAACCTGCTACTCCGTGTCTCTGTCCATAGCCTGAATTCATGAACACCACTCAGCCTATTCCGTACCCTTTGTTTCTTTCACAGGTGAGAAAGCCGAGGCCCAGGGAATCGGACCAAGGCCATGAAGCTGAGTGGAAATCCAGCCGGGACACCATCCCCGTGTCCCCTACTTTTCTTCTATCACCGAGTGACTTTCTTTCCACTCTGTTTGAAATCAAAACAGATTCTAGAAACATCCTTTGTCTTTGATTTTGTAGCCTTTTTTTAATTTGTTAAAGCAGATCTTCCTCTCTAAGTGCTTTGTAATCATTCTGAGAACTAGCTTTGCTTAATATATGTGATGCAATGTACTGGAGGGATGAAGAATGGGGGGTGATTATGTCCCTGCTTTTCTTTTATTTCCAGTCTGGCAATCAGATGAATCCAGCATGACTGCCCTTTGTAAACCTATCTTGTTGAACCTGAACTCAGTGACCACATAGTAGGCATTCTGTCGTCCCAGTCATCATTCTTTTTGCAAGCATGAAATAGGGCAATTGCATCAGAAAAGATGAAATACTGCTATTTGCAACAACATGGATGAATCTGGAGAATATCGAAGTAAGGCAGATGGAAAAAGTCAAGGGACCATATGATTTTACTCATGTGTGGAATATAAAACTGAAATCAACAAACAAACAGAAACTCAGAGACACAGACAACTGTTTGGTGGTTATCTCAGGGGACAGAGGGGTGGGGCAGAGGTAGAAAGAGTAACAGGGATCAAATATACAGCGATTAACAGAAGGAGACTTGACTGTGGGTGGTGCACACACCGTGCAATGTACAGATGATGTATCATAGAATTGCACACTTGAAAAGCATATCATTTTAATGAGCTATGTCACCCCAATTAATTTAATAAAATTTTAAAAAAAGAAATCAGGCAACTGAATTGGGTTGGCCTCCCAAGGTTCCTCCTAGTTATGTTAACCTTCTTAGGGTTACCCAAAATAATGAAGCCAGAAAATTGAAAGTCCTGGTAAAAATTTTTTTTAAAAAGTCACTCAAAAACAACCACTGGGGGGTGCAATATTTATTAAAATCTTCCTGAGTTACTCAATAAAAAATTGTGACTAGGATTTTGACCTTGATATTTTACTGGTTTTATTTCCTTTCTAAAGGGTTTTTTCGATACTCAGTTCTTATGACTCATCTACAGGTCAGGCCATATTGCTTCTTTGGATGTCCCACGTACAATTGCTGCCACCACTACTATTCTCTGCCCCCCAGCTATAAAAGAAATAAATCACATTTTTTAAAAATACGATTACCCTAGGTAACAATTACAAAAGAGTTCAGGTTTCAGGAAGCTTACATAGACATTTAAGATATTCCTCTCCTCCAAAGAGTGTACCTTTAAAGAGATCATTCAGTTAAATGTCTGTTTTTCTTAAGTAATTTCTAAACACTAAGGTTATTTTTCAAAACAAATGGTTTGTTTTAATATATTGTCATCTGTTGCTCACTTCTAAGCACAAAATAAATGATGCATATGACTGTCATTTCTTGAAACATGAATCACATTTTATTAAGATCTCATAAAGCACAATACTAGTTCTGGTCAGTCTAAAAAAGAGCACAGCTTCCACAAATATTTAATACTCTTTGAGAGCCACTTAACATTTGGGATACCTGGCCCATTCAATGAAAATGCATTGGTATATTCCTTTTCTTTCTCCCATTTGTTAGTGGTTAACTACTACTTTAACATGTCTGTTGTAAAATACGCACAATACGTAAAATATAACTCTTGCCTTTAAGGATGTTATATCCTAAGAATACAAGATGTCGCCTAATTGAGAGACTTTCATGATTTTTAAAAATTATTCTTATTTACCCTTGAGCCTAAACTGTGGTCTCTTTTTACCCTTCCTGTCTTTGACAAGGTTCTAGACATTGGCTGAGCGCCGTTCATCAGCTCGCCTCCCCAAGTCTGATGACACACCGGCATGGGTTTCAGACACTTGGTAGGTTCTAGGAATTGGGAGAGAAGGAAGCCAAATTTCTTCCTCAGGAACTTCAATGATAGTGGAGGGGACACAGAAGTAAGCAGAAATCAACTTCACACTTCTTTCCTCACTTTGCTGAGGCACTGTGTCTCTGCCACCCCCCCCCCCATTTTATCTGCTTCATCTCACATCCTGTTCTCGACAAATCCGATTTAACTATGTCCCCAAATGCAGTTAGCTTACTCTGGTGGCTCTTCTGAAGGAGCGTGTATTCATTCCCTAAATGTAGCGGTCTGTGTGTCTGCACATCACTCTTTAAGCTCTTTCGGATGAACGATGGAAGTGTATCTCCTTACCTCCGGGAAGCCTCTGGTTACCTGTCACCTTCCCACCCAGGGCTTTCCTTGCTACCACAGTGAAAACTGCAGCCACGTCCCTTGCGCAGCCCTGCACCTCTGCTACATGTTCCCTTTTCCCCAGAGCACATACCACTTTCTATCACACCATATTTTATTTATTGTGCGTATATGCCTCACTCTGCTGGTTTCATAAAGGAAGTCATCTTTACGTTGGGGACACTGGTGTATCCAAAGCGCCTAAAACAGTGCCTGGAAAATATGGGCACGCAACAATATTTTTCAAAGGAAAGAATGTGAAAATTATATTAGTCGATGAATTGGAGTGCTTAAACACAAGAAAAGTCTTTGTATTCTATCCTGATTTCCTTGTTTTACATACAGGGTGGGGCAAAAGTAGGTTTACAGTTGTTTGTGTGGAAAATAATACAGCAATTAATAAATAACAAACAACACAAGAACAGATGTTGTGTACTGCATACTGTAAACCCACTTTTGCCCCACCCTGAGTTAGTCCGAACTGTATGATGTGGAAATTCTATTACCTTTTACCTACAAAATGGTAATTTCATACGATTCAGTCGAATACCTGAGGAAGCTATAAAGGATGCAGCACTGAGTGGAAAGGGACATATAAAATGCCCCAGTCTCCCGGCAAGGCTAGTCTTTAATGGCTGCTAATTAAACTCTGACAAGTTTCAAATTCCACTTATGGCTCCTTCCAGAATATTACGAATTATGAGAAGCATGGCTCTTAAAAGCTATCGATTTTTTTAAGGCCATGAGGCTCTACAATTCATTTCAGATCTAAAAATCTCTTAGAATTATTTCTCAAATTCCTTGAAAAATTCAATAATAGGCCTCTACATCTCATTTATTTTAAATTTGCATGAGAAAATGAATTCAACATAATATCATCCATGAAAGAAACATGTTCTAGAGGCTCCCTGATTACTGGGACAAATAATAAGTGGCCAGGAGTTAAAAGAAAAATCACCCGGATAATAAATGTATATAAATTACTCAGGCAGTTTTGTTTTTCATAGCAAAGTACAAAATTAACCACACACCATCGACAAAGCTAAATTGTTCATTATGAAAATAAAATAATGTTGAAAAACTCATGTCAAGAATTTTGAAAGCAGATAATGAACAAATTTATTGGCAAAGGACAAAAATTCACCTGCCCCCCAAGTTCCTGGAACCACATGACTCCTGCCCCAAACTTCTCTTGATGTGATTGATGAAGCCGGACTACGTTCATAGCTCATTGTGTACTCTGTATTTCATTTACTTTTATTAGGTTCCCTATGCTACTGAGCTGACTATTTACTTATTTAAAGTTTGAAAGTAGATTGGTATTAAGATTGGTCCAGACCCCAAATCCTATAATTATTTGCCTTACTTTACATCTATTTTGACTGGCTTTTACACATATAACACAGTAATAAAAATTTAAGCCCAAATACTCAGTATCTCCATGGAACTTAGGTGAGGAATGAATCAGAAATAAGTATCTTTATAAAAGAGCAAAGAGCACACTGACATAGGGCCGCCTGTGGTCATCTTTGACATCATCTTTGACATCATCTTTGACCTCTTCACTGTGATTTTGACTTAACTTAGCCTGGAGTGGGAAGAATGAATGTATTCCAAGCAAGTAGGATGAGGAATAAGACAAGATAACTGGACCACTTTCCAACGGCTCTTGAATCGTGCTTTAATCCTTCTGAGTCACACTCAGAGTTTGGCTTCAAAATTTCATTTTAAATCTTGGTGTGGTGATTGTCTCTAAATATCAGTTACAGTCTTATCCAAATATAAGGGCAAAGTATATTTCAAATTATCTTTGGATTATGTATCATTCTGAACCTCAGAAAGATTCCTATTTAACTGGGAATTCTGCAGGGGTATTTTTAAAAATGATACACTCTTGTTTTTCTTTATTTCATCAGTGTTTTTATTTCACTTACCAAGGTGAAGCCAAAAATATGATGTAAATGGAGCGAGAGGGAGAGGAAGAGAGGTTTTCTTTCTGTCAGTTCTCAAAATAAAGTTTGACTGCAATTTAGTGAGACAGCAAGCACACAGGCTGGCCAGATTTAGGTTTTGAATGCCATTAACAATCCAGGCTTAGAATATGGCAGTAACCTAAGTTCTATTCTGTTCACATACTTTCACCAAAGTAAACCAAACCAAACTTCCTTTTAAAAAGTTCTTTTTAAAAGCAGTGTCATTGAACTGCAATTATGAAAAATAATTGCTACTTTAATTCATCAAGTCATAATCTCATTATGCTGGAATCTCATTTTACATTGAGAAAAGCTATCCAGATATTGAAAAGAAAACTATAATTGTAGAACAAATGAAACTCTCATACGTTGCTGCAGGAGGTGTAAATTGGTGTGAGCGCCTTTGAAAACTGTCTGGCAATATCTGGTAAAGCTGAATGTATGGGTGCCCGATGAAGCAGCAATTCCACTTCTAGATATACACCCAAGAGAACTGGGCGCGTGTCCTCCCAAACACATTGACAAACTGTTCCTAGTCGCTTTATTCATAGTTGCCTAAGACGGGAATCCATTCAAATGCTCGTCAACAGTAGAATAGATTGCGGTATATTCATACAACAGATTACTACACAGAAAAACAAAGCCTGAATGAAAAAGAATTACTGTTACAGGCAACTACATAGGGGACTCTCACAGGCATAACGAGGAGTGAAAGAAGCAGGCATGAGAGAGTACACACTGTATTATTCCATGTATGTGAAGTTCAAGAACAGAAGAAACTGATAGTCGGAGACAGAAGTCCAAGGGATGCTTCCCTTTATGGGATTCAGCTGGAGGGTGTACTGACTAGGAAGAAGGAAAATGTCTTCTTCACATGGGTGGCAGGGATGCAGAGGAGACAATTAAGATGTGTATACTTTATGAAGGTATGTTACAGCTCGGTAATAATAATAATAATAAATATTATGGTGCCACTGGTTTAGAAACTCTTCAAAACAAAATTTTGGCTCTGTCATGAAAATTATTCCAAAGAGTCCTGGTATGAACATACATTTCACAAACGTGCCACGTAACCATGGCTTCAAAGATGAAGGCCCCATGATGGTTAAGAATTTGCTAAATAAACAAGTTGTAAGGAGATCTTCTCCTTAGAAGGGAGAGAACATTTTAGGTGGGTTTTCAATCAAGAGACTGTGAAGTAAGATATGTCCCTTAAGAATATATTAACAAGTGAAAGTGCCTGTCTGTAGCTGCACTGCCTGAGCCACAGAAGAACGGGCGTCAAGGTGCCTCCGACACTGTCCGTGCACACAGGTCGCGGCCCTTTGACGCCCACCAGAGTCATCAGCTTATTTCAGCAATCTTCTACCTCTCTTCTTCCAACCCGAATCTTACACTTTCTTTTGGCCCGTTTAAAGTTCTGCCCTCTTTTATAACGACTTCCAGGACTCCCCCAGCGCACAGGGTCACAAAGCTCTTTCCCTTCCTAGAGTCACCGTGATACCATGATGCCTAATACTGTATATGGCCTCTGACTGGTCTTCAGTTTATATTCAGTTATTCAGTTTTAGTATTGACCAATTTAAAAAGCAGAAAAATTATTTAATATTAGTGATTACATACCTATAATCTGTCAACTTCTTTGAATGCAGTATTTTAGTCAATGACTCTGAGAGTTATGAACCTCCGTCTGACAGTTGAGAAAACAGGCATGATCAGGCTTAGTTATTGCCAAGAACACCCAGCTGAAAAGTGGTGGAACAGAAATTCAATCCCTGGACTTCTGAGGTAATTAGTTTGTAATTCAGCCTAACACTTCTAAGGTATCAGAAGAGGTGATAAATTAAACAGAGAATTAAGAATTTTTCCATTTTTCTTGGACAGGTTCTTTAAACAGACTACTTATTATTCTAGGTGTGTATAAAGGAGATAGTATTAGAAATAAGAATTTCACTTTCAGAAGTATTTCAGAGTCCATCAGTTCACATGTAAATGATGTGTACGTGTGAACACCAGCATTCCTAGAGTTGAGGAAGGCACTGTGGTTCCGTTTACTATCTAGCCAGGGGTGTCAAACTCATTTTCACCGGGGGCCACATCAGCCTTGTGGCTGCCTTCAAAGGGCCGAATGTAACTTTAGGACTGTGTACAGGTAACTACTCCTTAATAGTTAAGCAAGAGCTCAGCACTGCCGCCGGGTAGAAACGAGGTGCCAGGCCGGATAAAACAAGGTGGAGGGCCAGATTCAGCCTGAGGGCCTTGTGTTTGCCACCTGTGATTCTAGATCACCTAGACTCTAGCTAGTCTATTTTTGGCAGAGATTACAGTTAGAGGGGTGAGGTATGTGCTCATGTGCTTTTTAAAGAACTCTGTTGTTTAACCATTTGTGTTCATTGTGCATGCTTTTTAAACATTTGTTGAAATGAACCAGTGTCTTAGAAGTATAGATTATAATAGTAAATGCCCGTCTTACATAGTACATCACTACCTTCATCTTATATCAAGTTGGAAATAATCAAATTTCATGGGGAATCTTAGGTTACATCAGAAAACATGATGTCAATATCATATTAGGTAATGTATGTTTTGTTTAAATGAACTTAAATTTATTTATAGTTCGATTCTGGATGTAGGACACTTTTCTTCCAAATAACTCCATTCCCACATCAAATCTTTCCTCAGATTTTATCTTCTCCATGAGGCCTCACCTGACCATCCTATTTAATATTACAATCTGTAGTTCCCATCCCTAATCTCCTTTATCCTATCTTCCACAATTATTGTTTTCTAACACACCACACAGCACAGGTGGCAAACACAAGGCCCGCAGGCTGAATCCGGCCCTCCACCTTGTTTCTACCCAGCGGCAGCACCGAGCTCTCGCTTAACTGTTAAGGAGCAGTTACACTGATACAGTCCTAAAGTTGCATTTGGCCCTTTGAAGGCAACCCCAAGGCTGATGTGGACCCTGGTGAAAATGAGTTCGACACCCCTGCCATAGAGTTTCCTTATTTATTATGGTTATTCTTTATTGCTGGTCTTTTCCCATTCTCTTTTACGTTCCAGGAAGGAAAAACTGTTTTGTTCACTAACATATTCTAGGTACCTAGAATTAGGCCTGGCACACAATAAACATTCACTAAAATCTCACATGTATGAATGAATAACTGAAATTATAACAATGACATTCATATAAACAGCATGAATTCCCTCTTTACAAAATTCTGAATTCTGAGCTCAAATAGTTGAGCAAATTCAATTTCAGAAATCGCTGGACAAAACACTTGGGATTAAGTATTTCATTTAGTTTGAGTCTTGGTAGATTATTTAAATATACAGCTTTTAAGCTTTTTGCTTTGGGCACACTTATAGCCATTTGAGACATCTCCCACTTTCTGAAGACATTTTAAAAATAGTTATCTATGAGCTTAATTATTTGTTGTTTTACAAAAATTCTTCTAGCAATTTTTCTTACATGCTTCTGAATCCTTAGTTAATAACTTGCATGCTACAACTAAAGGTACCACAAACCGCTTTCTTTCACAAATAAGATATAACCAGTCTATGAGGAAAGCATATTTACGACAGAAATGGGCAAATCCTACTGGAAAACTGAGCGAATTAGAGTTGAGGAATTCTCACTCAATGAAATTTTCATTGACTAGTCAGTCAAGCAGAATCACCTTCGGGAGTCACGCATTTCCTGGCTGATCTGCCTGGACGCAGGAAGAGAAGCTTCATTGTACGGAAGGTTTCCACAAGTTGGGACACTACAGCTTAATGGAAGACTAGACAATGGCCCAAAATCAAATGCTACATGGCGTGACATTAGATTTAAATTTCTGATTTCTCTTTGAAAAAGGCTGTCATTTTGTCTACTGCTTCCCAAGCCTAGAAGATGAAGTTATCTCAATACTCTCCACCGTTGTTCCCTGCTTTGGCACTCAGCAACTTTACAGAACCAGAGGGCCAGCAGTGCTTGAGAGGGCACCGAGTACCATTGCACTTGAATCGGGTAGTCTTGACCTTAGCGTGACCGGGGTATGCTGAACAGGTTTAAATTCTGCCATCTCACACAGCATTTTCTTTCAGTGTAACAGTTCTAATTCAAATCATAAAATGTCTACCGCAATGGCTGAATGAAAGCAATATCATATGTGAAAAACTTTCTAAAAATATACACGTCAAAGTAATTTGCTGTGTGAATAGCTGAAATGCACATATCAGACATTTGTGACACCCACACTTCTTTTCTCCGCTGTTTGGGTAAGACATACCCTGTGGTGATAGTCACTAAAAGTCACGTATAAAGTTTCTTACTCCCTACTGCTCCAGCTCCTCTAAACCTTGTACCAGGGGTGCATGAAAGATGATGGGCGGGAACTAATTAGCTAGGCAGATATTTATTTATGGATATTTTAAATAAAACAGTTTGTCTGGACTATTATGCACGTTGAATATTTAGCACACATTCCATGGCACATCTAAATGGGCACTGAAGTCGCAAACTCTCGTCCTGACAGGAACCGAAGACAGAGGATGGGTGTGGAATCCCATGTGTGAGAAGAACGGTGAACTGTGATGGAGAACGGGAGCACTTCCGTGTTTCGCCCTATCATCAGATTTCTAAGCCACGAAACTCTGGATAAAAGACATACTGGCTTTTGAATTAAAAGGAAATATTACACACGATCAACATCTATATGAATAGTGTTTCTCAAGAGTACCATCAAGTTAGCTAGAATGTGTTCACGTGGGAAGGACTCTATGTGGCGCTGCTTGAAGTTGCACTGTATTTATGTAATTTTTCATAGTTTTGTGGCTCTTTTCCTTTTTTGTTTCTAATACCAACATGTAATCGAAGAAATAATAGTGTTTTATATAATATTTGGAAAAATTATTCAATATTTTTTCTAGACATTGTCTATCTACTGTGACTCATATTTCAAATGGATTGTGAAAATATGTTCTTTGCAAGGAAGAGCCATTGTAAGTATCTGGGCCAATGAAGCTGTCTGGGAGAGAAATTTCCACATCTCTAAGACCACTGACTCTTCTTCTTAGGCTGCTACATTCTTGGTGTGTTTTTTATTATCTTCCTGTCCCATCAATTCTGATAGCCTGGTGGTAGGTCCCCCCCGCCCCCCGGGGCAAGATGACAACAGGAGGAAGTACTACACTGAGGACTCACAAAGCTAGTGAGACAAAAGGGTAGGGGAGAAGGGCCTCCTACCCCCTTCTGGCACCTGATTGGGTGTGGGACCAGGGGAAGTCAGGCACATGCTCCATAGAGGTAAAGATGGTGACAGGGGGGAGGGGCTGTATGGGAGAAAACTGTCAGTCTAGCCTGAGGAAAAGAAGGGATTGGTTGGAGGCTGGACCCTCCTGAGCATGTGGAAGTTTAAGGAAAGCACCTGGTCCAGACCACATAGGAAACTAATGTGAATCCAGGGGAAGGAAGGGATACTGTCTCTCGTCCACTTCATGAACATACTGGCCAGTATGATTGTGGGACCTTCTGGCCCTGAAGCCATGTGGCCAATGTTGGTGCTGACCCCACATGCAGGTTCTGAAGATAGAGCCTGAGGCCTGCCCAGATGACCACTCAGTGGCTGCCTATGGTTCTCAAGAGAAGGTACTTGAAATGGGAGATGGAACTCTGGATGCTGCCTTTGGTTTTGGTCTGGCTGAGAGTGACTGGACTTTTCTCTGGGTTTCCAGAGGGGGTGGGCTTTGGAGACAAGGGTCTGGCATTCTCCCAGATTTGTGTAGCATTTAAATAAAGACTTATTCCCTTTCTCGCCAACCTCTGCCTCCGGAATTTGCCTATTGATAGCGGCAGGCAGCTGAACCCCTACTTTGGTTTGGTAACACCATTGTCTATGCTTTGCTTGTCTCTTTTCAACTCTTTTCCTTTTTACTACAACATCATGGAAAGCATGGTCAAGGAAACAGGAAAACATTTAAGAAATCATTTAGACAGACTTTCTTCTACAAAGGTCTTTGGTTTTATGTCAGTAGATGGGAAACTGCATGTGTTTTATACCAGTTTCTCTTTCTATAGTATTTGGTGGACTCTTTTTGCATTGGTGCACAATAAATAATGTTCAGTTGTTTTGTGGATGTTGACTTAGAAAAAAATGGAATTGGAAATGGGGAGAAAACTATGTGCTTGTACATGGTATCTATTTATTTTGAATACAGTAGAGTTGAAGAAACAAAGGAAGGGAGTAAAATTCTAAGCTTATAGATACCTTCTGCTGAAAGGCCTGTGAGCACACAGATGCCACATTAGAAAAGAGCAGAAGGTACCTCAATGACAGGTTTTCTAGGTGGTGAGAGCTGCCTATAAACTTCTTATAATTTCTTATTTTAATTTGGAGGTGCTCAAAAATGTATGATTGATGAGCTAATGATAAAAAGAGGGAGTAAAATTTGTGTTAAATGCACAGAGAATACACAAAAGGAAACCCTGAGAAATTAGCAGTCAGGACATTCAGTTAAAAGCCAAGTGCAATGAAAGAAAAATTTATTTTACAACAGAGTAAAACTTTTTTTAAATGGGAGGTTAGGAGTGAAGGTATAAAAAAGGATACAGACACTAAAATTGGCCCAGAGCTATCTGTGCGTCACCTGAAGAGCAGCAGTAAATGAAAACTGATGGCGTGTGTTAGAGGTTTAAGACACTCAAATCAGAAGGAAAAGTAAACGGGAGGACAGAGGGGAGTTGGAGGACCAAGAGCTTTGGAAGCAAACAGGGTTTCATTTGTAAACCAGGGAGCCAATCTGACAGGTGAGGCGGGCTGAGGACTTGAAAGATCTTATTCAGTGGCTGGCATTACTGAATGCCCAGCTGGGTCTGAACAAGAGGAGTTTTAAACAGAGACATTGTTCTAAAAAAATCTTAAGTTTCATGTGCCCTCCAATGAGGCCTTATAAACCTTGAACAGCATCAATATTCACCAACCACCTGCAACCAGCATTACTGCAGAATTTGCTAGACACAGCAAGTCCTTGACAGGGAGTATTTTAATTTGGATGGCTGGCCCTCTACTCAGGACTTACATTTATTGATGGTATGCAAATCAGCTCAGTTCAGTTCAGTCTCATCAACAGCATAGATTAAGTGCATCCTATCATGAGGATTATCTTGGAAAGAGAGAATGTCAACCTCAATATGCCTATGGCCTGGAGGTGAACAGTCAGCAGCTTCTGAGTGGGGGAGAGTAAAAAACAGACAAAGAGCATTTCATCCCTAGTGACCGACTGGCTGCAGTCTTCCTCAGGTTAAACGCTTGATGACTTACACAAAATATCTGGGCCCAGAATAATTTTCTTTTTCATCACTAGGATAGGACACATACTTTTACCAGGGAAGATGGATTTGTGACTTCTTGTCACACATTCTAAGTAACTCAGTGTTCGTAAACAAAGAGCTGAAGGACTCGGGGAGAAAGATCACAAAATTGTATGATCAATGTGAAAAAAAATTGGAGATTAGGAGGTACCCTGTGGCTGATATTTTTAAGAATTGTAAGTCACAGCTGAAAATAGCTGACTAAAGGAAATCCAGATATAACTCATTCTACAATGTAATTTAAAGACATTTTTAAATGTGTGTGCAATTTCTCCCGATACATGCTACCCAACCTTCTTATTAAGACACCGTTGATGAAAAGTAATTTTTAAAGTCTGAATTTAATAACTTGAAGGAAAATGGTGAGTGTATTCTTGTGTCCTGACTACAAGTAAACTAACTGGTTGAGTGGCGAATCTCCGCGGGGCGATAGAAGTTATTGTTTATGATGGCGGGAGTTGAAGACGACTGAGGTGTTCGTGGTGAGGGGCACGGGCAAGGCAAAGGCGGTAGAAAAAGTCCTGGAGTCCTGCACAGCTGTTAGGAGCTTTGAATTAAGTCAACATACAAATGTATTAAAGGAAAAAGGCGTAAAGAGAATGACATCTCTACCAAGGAGAGGCACACATCAAGCAGATTAGAATGAGAACATGGGGTTGAGGGAATGGAAATGGAGGTCAGAGACAAAAGAAAAAAAAATAATGTGAAGCAAAAAAGGGACTTTCATAGTCTGATGATCATGCCCCCCTCAAAAGAAGAGTATGAAGGGCTCAATTCTCTGCACCTGAGGTTTAGAGCACCACCATCACCACCATCACCACCACCACCACCATCACCACCACCACCACCATCACCACCACCACCACCACCACCACCATCACCGCCACCACCACCAACAACAACAACAAAAGATTATGAAATGAGGCCCAGAAAAGTTATGGACCGACACCCTGCCATCACTGCCCCAGGAGCACCTGCAGGGGAAAGACTGTGAAGATGGAGGCAGGGCTGTGCTCCTACCATTTCTAATTGACTCCACTGAGCTGTGCTAAAACATCAGGCTTCATTCACCTCTGTGTGATTCAATTCAGAAGTCCAGAGGGAGCCCACCAGGCTGCTGTGCATTTATTAAGCGCCTCAGGTAATGCTGGTGCCACTAGTTCATGGAGTACACTTTGAAAAAACTACCTTGAAGGATTTAAAACCTGGATTAAATTGTTCCCTCACCAAATGCAAAGGTATTCACTTCTTATGCCAATAAAACCAATAGGGGTTCCAAAAAAGAGGGGTAAGGGGATCAAAGTATGTGTGAATATGAATTTGTGCCAGGAACAAGTATAATGAATTACTACAATGTCTTTATGATGAAAGATTATATTAAAATTAGAAATTTATTTTTAGAAAACATGACTTGCTTTTGTTTCCTTTTATTTTTCTACTGCTCATTTTTTTCTCTCCTATTTTCCCTTCCTCATTAGCTACAATCAGTAATAACAGGTACTATCCAGAAAAAAAATTGCTCTAATCAAGCACATTTGCAGATTCACTGACCTTTCATTTCACATTAACTGTTAAGAGCCATGTAAAGATGCAAACAGGACTCTAAGACGATATTTACGACATACACTTTAAATAAAATCTACAAATACTGACCATAAAATTAGAAAGTTGTCTCTACCATTCCTGACATAGTTCTATGACCTAGTACAAATTCTGCACTTGCCGCTTGCGAACTGGAAGCCACAGAATCAAGGTTACTGTTTTCACTGCAGAGTAACCTACAAGGTGATTGACTTTGAGCGAGCAGGCTGAGGAGTTCCACCAAGACCTAGAGAGAAACTGTTCTACGAACGGGACGAGGAGGACCTTGGGGTGGGGAGGTGTCTCTAGTCCTCAACTCCATTTGGGCAGCCCCTGAAGCATTATTTCCATGGGCCTCTTAGAAAATAAAGAGAAACCATTCTCAGGAACTTACTAAGGACGAGATTCTCTTTTTTTTTGAGCATTCATTTATATTAACTCATTTACCCTGCACAGCCTCATACTCTGTGAGGTATTTACTATTGTTATCCTGACGTTATAAAGAAGGAACCAGCATACAGGTGGACTAATCCTCTGGATATGACCTCCACTAATATGGCTGCAGGTATATTTTTAAAACTACATTCTAAAAAAGATACTACATATTCTACTACTCTGTACTTTTACAACATGAATTCTGTATGTAATCTGAACTGTTCCGGCAGCAGGTAGGTGGTTGAAGGCCTTTCAGAGGTTAACGTTCAGCATCCCAGTCCCCGCTGGAAATTCTGACTGGGGCCGCGTCCGTAACCACACAGTATGAATAACCTGGCACCTGGGCGGAGTGGGGGGCACAGTGGCATGTCTAAAGACAATTTTGGCAACTTATTTCTTAGTCTTGTAATTTGCTGAGACGCATGCAAACTAGCATTAAGAATTCTATTTTTTTTTAAATGAAATGTGTCCTAAACTTTTAAAAACTGTCTTCTATTTTAAAGCTAGTAGAGGAGCCAAGAAATAAAGAGCTCTGTTTTGGCATCTCGGCCAAAGTGGAGTCACTGCTGGTCTTTTGAGGAACTGATTTCGGTTTTTTGGTGCTTCATACAGATGCTGTTTGCATCTACTCTTTTCACCCTGGAGACCCCTCCGCCGCACAGATGCCTTTGAGACCCATGTGCCCCAGCTGGAAGAGGAAAGTGACGTTGTATTCCTTTAAGTTCCAAGATGCCCCAGGGAGACCAATACGTTAATGGCACTTCAAGCCTGGGACATTATGATAAATTTCAAAATACAATCTTCAGAATCACACAATTCGTCGATGATTGTTTTAACATGAAAGCATACTTTCTTAAAAACATTTCTAGTTACTCAGCAAAGACGTTTCATATTTTCATTCTGGAAAGTTCATCGCAGCTCTGTTACTTTGGGGGAGCATCTGCTCACTCTTCACGGCTCTGAAGTATAAGGAACGCCTTAATTTTCCCAAGTTTACACCTTCGTTGCATTCTGCAATGGTAATTATCAAACCAAATGACATTTCGTTGTCTCTACAAAGGTCTGCCCCACCAGAGGGCGCCACCTGAGGACAAGTTACTGCAGTGCAGTTTGAACCCCAGCATCTAGAAGAGTGCTGGCCACAGTAGGCACCTCATCAGTGCCTCTTGTAGTGAGCTGGTGGATCCGGGGAAGAAGAGGAGCCCAAAGTCTTGTAAAATATTACACCTCTAAGAAAGGAAGTTAAGGAAACCAATAAAAAAGTTAGAAAATTCGTTTAAAGACTGAGTGTTTAGTCCATGTATTGATGAATTGTTTTAAAATTTTCAAATGTTGATAAGAAGTGATATTATTTGCTTAATATTTCTATTTAGGAATATGTCAATAATAATAAGAGCTAAGATTGTTGTGTGCTTAATATTTGCTTACACTATATTATTGTATGTATAAGCACCTCACACTTAAAGTAGCACCTTAGAAAGAAGGGACTTTTATTACTTCCATTTTATAGGTCGGCAGGTTGAGACAGAGAGGTTAGGTAACTTCCCCAGGGCAAACTGTTAATAACCTGAAGAGCCTTTATGAACCAGACAATCTGGTATGGGTTTCCCCAAGAGCTGAGGTGTCTTTGCAAATGTGTTTGTATTCTTGATAGGAGTAACCTATTCTTTTCTGTTTTGGAAAATGAGGGATTTTTGAAACGGTTGAAACAGAGCATGACCAAACCCAATCAATTGCCTTCCTCACTTAGCCCACCCTGTCCAACAAACACATAGGCATTCAACATGCCTTCGTCGGACTTTTATGCAAAATCACAGACAGAGAAATAAAGTGCATTTCAACACAGAGCGTACAATCAGATGTCCTCTGTTCTTCCCCAGGTCACCCCACCCTCCTATGCAAAGAGGACTTGGAACTCCATTGGGTCTCTGCAAGTATGCCTGCCTTACTCCATTCTTTGCCACCGTAGTGAGTCCTGGCAAAGACAAAAGGATAAAAAATGCTGTGTCCTGGACATCTGGCTTTCCTTCCTGGGAATTAATGAGATGCTAAGCATCACCTGTTTACTGATCTCTATCCTCTGTCCAATTTATCACAATCCATGGTCTCCTAGGGGAATGTTATTTAAAAGTTTTAATTTGAGAGTATAAAGAGATGTAGCACAAGCAGGAGAACCTTGAAATTAAATTAAATGGCATTTCTAGTGTGAATCTCAAATCAAAGATTAAATTATAGTCAAATAGCTATGCTGTTTATTTGTAATAAAGTCACAGGAAGCAAAACCTACAGCTCATTTGCCCACAAAGAAACTCAAAAATGTTACCACATTAGCTTCTCCACCAGGGAAAACAAAGGAAGTATGTATTTACAATTTTTTTAAAAATCCCAGAATTCTTAAAGTTATACTGTTCATTCAGCACCTACTCAATAAATGTGAAAAAGATAAAAACAGAAAAACAACACACATATTTCATCGTTTTTCAGGCAAATGTTTCCTTTTTAAAAAAGATTACAACTGATTAACAAAATAAAATACCTTATTCTTGCCTATCTGAGATATTAAATAGTAAGCAACTTTAGAAAAAAGTGAGAATACAGTCCACAGTCTTTTCTTGTGCACTGTTTATCGTCTTAGAGTCATAAGACAAAGATTCTTATTTCTGTGACAAAGGTAGCTGATTTTCCTCCTCCCGTCACACGAGTCCTGTGTCTTCCACTTACTCTCTAAACACAGAGAGACCCATAATGGCTCTGCGCTCCAGCACGGCTTCTGGTCAGCTGAATGCGTATTTGGTGGCTCTAGTAACAATGACAGTATGGTTTATTTGTCCTGGAAGCAATGAGAACCCAGGCTTGGTTTCTAAATACCACCTATCACTGCAAACTTCTTAGAAAAAAGAGGGTGACCCCAGGTCTTAAACAGGGTGGGTACAGAGTCCCTGGAATTTCGTTGCAACGGAAAGCAGAGAAGTCCTGAAGGATTAATGGGATGTGCCAAAAAGACACCACTACTATCACAGAGGGGTTACCAGTGGCCAAATTCGAGATCATTTAGGTATCAAGTATAATAATGATGGCACTAGATTATAAGACATTGAATAAAACAAAATCCACGAGTCAACAGTGGTACTCTGATGGGATAGGATGGTGAGGGCAGGATGGAAGGCAGAAGAGAGAGAGAGAAACCTAGAGAAGGAAGGGAGTGGTGAAAATGTCTTCCTTAGAGAAGAATGCTAGTTAATAAGAGTAGAAAGAATGATAATTTTTTCAAATCTCCATTCTGCCCCAAACTCTGCTCCATACAGGGTCTGGCACAAATAACAACCCCTTTTCATTACAAAATCTTTTATTACAACATCATAAGTACATAATTCTGTAACATAACAATATCACACTCAAGCACACCATGTGGCATTTTAAGTGAAAGTTTCGATTAAAACTATAAATGATTACACCCATATTATTACCCTACCAATCACACTCAAGCAGGCGCCCTTTCTTCCGGACTCTGCATACAAGCACACAAGCAAGGATCATGAATTCATGCCAAAACTATTGGGCAAAAGGTTATGAGGGAACAGGATATTCTCGTGGCCTCAAAGTATCACAGGTTCCTTCCTCCTTATACAGGGAGAAAGGTGTTTTTAACAATTAATTGCTAGGAAGTCCCAATGTCACCTATTTTCCCCCCAGAATATAGACTCTCAACCTAATCACAAGGAAGAAAACAAAAAATACCGTGTGGAACATTCTACAAGACATCTGGCTTGAAATTTCCAAACATTAATGTCATGGGAGAAAAGAAAAAAATGTAAGGACTCTCCACAAGATTAAAGAGCACTCCCGAAACATGGCAACCTTGACTGATTCTTGAATTAAAAAAAAAAGAAAAACAACTAAACAGCAATCAGGAACATTTGTGGGACATTTGAGGAAATGTGCATATGGGTTGTACATTAGATGGCATTATTAAGTTAAATCTCTTGGCTCTAGTAAAGATAATGTGGTTATGCGAATGTCTGAGTCTTTAAAGAAAACAAGATGAAGTATTTAAAGAGGACATATCATGATGTCTGTAGCTTCCTTTGAAATGGTTGAAAAGAAACATGAATATACAGATAATACACAGTAAGAGAGTATCTGAACATGTTAACCAGTGAATCCAATGAAGTATACATAGATATACATTGTCTATTTTTCAAATTCTTTGTATCTGTAAAATTACTCAAAATTAAAAGTTTGGGGGGAAAGGGCTCACAATAAAATGTTGGGGAAAGGTACGTAAAAATCGTTTAGTGATCAATGTGGTAAGCTCTGCAATTGAGTTTCCCACAGGGAGCTGTGAGAGCACCGAGGGCCATCAGCCAGATTCTAACTCCAGGCTCCTGAGACCGTGCCTGGAGCGGCTCCCACCCTCCCTCACTGCTCCTGGACCGTCACCTCTGCATCACTCAACCAAGGAAAGGGTTGCTAATCCAAGCTGAAGCCCGCCAGCTCATTCTCAGCCCCCAGGCTGCTTTGGATTCAGTCTGTCTCAAGGTGCCAGGCCCAGGGACTCGTTTGATAGACCACTTCTGGTTCTTACAAACCCACTTGGAAGAAGAAGAGAGGAGCCTTCCAGGTCTTCCTGAGACTGGAGCTGAACAGTAACTGTACTAGACAGTGGCCTCACAGAGAATCGTACTCTCTGACCACACCGGAACGCAGCGGTTCAAACAGAAAGAACAGAACTCTTCTCCTGCTCTCTGCCTTCATACTGCCTGTGAAGGACTGGGTGGAAGTCTTCTCTTTTTACTAGCACAGCATCTCCTGGCCATCGGAGTGGCATTCTGGACTGAAGTTTTGGTCGTCTTCAAGCAGGCAACATGGTCACCTTGCGTGAGTGAGCAAGAGGATGCCCTCAGTCTGTTGTTTGACCTCATGATGAGAATTAGGGCTCACGAATTCAGGTGAACCTCAATAGTGTTTTATTGAACGGATTTTGAATTAATAGTGAATGAGAAATCACAGATTTTTCAAACCCTACTTGTTGTCATGTACTTCTTAACTATGTTAAAAAATTTATTGACTTTATTTTTTAGAGCAGTTTTAGATCTGCAGTAAAATTGAGGGGAAGGTACTGAAAGTTTCTATATACTCCCTGCCCCCCACATGCATAGCCTTCCTCATTATCCACATCCCCCATCCCCCGCTGGACCGGTACATTTGCTACAATTGATGAAACTATGTCGGCACATCATAATCATTTCAAGTCTGCAGTTTACATTATGACTCAACTTTTTCTGTTGTATGTTCTATGGGTTTAAACAAATGTATAATGACATGTATCCATCATCACAGCATCACACGGAGTATTTCCTCTGAGCTCCGTCTATTCATCCCTCCTTCCTGGCTCCCCACCCCCAACTCCTTGAAATGACTGATCTTTTTACTGTCTCCATAGTTTTGCCTTTTCAAGAATATCGTCTATTTGGAATCATATAGTATGAGGTCTTTCATTTAGTAACATGCATTTAGGTTGAAATTTCCTCATGTCTTTTCATGGCTCAATACCACATTTCTTTTTAGCACTGAATAATATTCCATTGACTGGATGAACCACAGTTCATTTATCCATTCACCTCCTGAAGGATATCTTTGTTCCTTCCAATTCGTATAATTATGAATAAAGCTGCTATAACCATCCACGTGCATGGCTTTGAATGGAGATTTTCAACTTCTTTGGGTAAATGCCAAAGAGAGAGATTGCTGGACTGTCCAGGAAGGGGTATGGTTAGTTCTGAAAGAAACTTCCAAACGGCCTTCCACACTGGCTACACCGTTCCACACTCCCACCAGCAGTGACGAAGGCCACTATTGCTGCATGTCCTTGCCAGGATCATGTTGTCAGTTTCCAGATTGGCCTTCTGATATGGGGTGAAATTTCATCATTGTTATAATTTGTATTCTCCCCATGACATATGATAGGGATCATCTGTTTATATATTTTTGGAGAGGTGTCTGCTAAAATCTCAGGCCCATTTTTTTTTTAATTAGGTTGTTTATTTTCTTATTTTTGACTTAAGATTTTTTTTTATGTTTTGGATAACAGTCCTTTATCAGACGTGTCTTTTGAAAATATGTTCTCCAGCCCCTGACTTGTAGTCTCATTCACTTGACATTGTATTTCACTGAGCTTAACGTTGTGCTGGCTATGCTGGGTCTTCTGCCTCTCCCTATGAGCTTTACAATCAGTTTGCCGGTATCCGCAAAATAACTTGCTGAGATTTTGATTGCAATGCATTGAATCTATAGATCAATTTGGGAAGAACTGACATCCTGACCACGCTGTCTTCCTATCTAAGCACTCGCCATTTATGGAGTGCTTTGGTTTTATTCATCTGTGTTCTACAGTTTTCCTTGTAGAGATATTGTCCTTATTTTGTTAGTTTTATACCTGTTTCATTTTTAATGTTTATGCAAATAGTTCACATTTTAATTCCAAACTCCACTTGTCCCTTGCTAGCACATAAAGAACCAACTGACTTTTGTACGTAACGTTGTACCTCACTACCACACTGCCAGTCCAGTCAGTTTTCTGTCGATCCCTTTGAAATTTCTACATAAATAATCATAAAATCCGCAAGCAAGGACAGTGTTATTTCTTTCTTCTCAATCCATATGCCTTCCCTGCTTGTTTGCTTTCTTTTCTTGCTGCACTGCCTAGAATGTCCAGTACAACTTAGAAAAGCAGTGGGACCTGCTTGCCTTGCGCCTGATCTCGGTGGGAAAGCTTCGAGTCTCATCTTTACCTGAGACGTTAGTGGTCGGCTTTTGTAGACAGTCTTCATCAAGTTGAGGATATTGATTTATGATAGTTCAAAAGATAGCAAAATATCTTTTGTTAAACTAGAAGATGCAAACGATACTCACTTTCTCCTCTGGAAGACCTTGGTAACAGTGCCCAACAGCACCTTTATTTACTTGAATAATCTATAATTCTAATCTACATGTACAGCGACTAACTTTGTATCCCCTTAGGGGAAGGATGAGCACTACACTTATGTCCTTCTTTGCGCTGCTTAATATATTTTTTTAAAAATCTCAGCATTAGAGGCATTTTTTTTTTACATCTGGCTTATATTGCATTTACCTTTAATACTTTCTAGGAAGCACATTACAACATTTGTGGGATATATTGATGCGGGGTGTACATAGGCTGTGGCAGTTGTATGCTGGGCTATCTCTAGCCAAAATATTTATTTCTGTTTTGATTATGTCTTTCCCTGTGTGTTTTCCTGTTTTAAATCAGATTACACAGGCATGTGCATATGTGTGTGTGTGTGTGTGTGTGTGTGTGTGTGTGTGTGTCTGTATGGACTATGGATCAGGCTGAGACCTGGCACCACCTTCCAGTCTCCCCGTTTCTCCCTAAGCAGTAGAGGGCAGAGTTTCTGTACTTCCTATGTGCCAGACAGTGTGCTCAGCACTGTACAGGCTCCCACAACACTTACAAATTTGGGAGGCGGCTGCTGTCCTTATCTCCATCTCACAGATATTGAAACTGAAGCACAGAAAGTTAAGTCACTTGTCCAAGAAAACAATAAAAACAACCACAAACCCCCAAAAGAAAAAATGATTTAAAACCACTTTCCCTTTCCAATTTCTTCTCAAGCAGAAAACCCAGCTTTCCCAGAACTACCACCATTCACAGAACAGTTCGAAGATAATGACTAAACCTCGCCTGCTTATAACCGACGTCTGTCACAAACTGCAGAAGTGAACACTGTGACTAGATTGTTAATTTTGCTCCTGAGAGAAGAATGGGACAGGAGGGCCAGCATTCCCCAGCGTATGAAAGATGTTAAGTATTACTTGGGTTTCCTCACTAGCCCACAGAAATCAATTTAACTCATAATGTAGTTGAATCATAGTACAATCTTAGATGCAAGTACTTTTGGGGAGCACTATGACTGGGAAACTACCAGCTTCACAAATACTGAATGAAAGAATAAAAGAAAGAAACCTGGGTTGGAAGTGTAGCCATAAAGCTGAGTTTCTGTTTTACTCGTTTGTAGTGAGAATTTATAGATAAGAGTCTTTGTTAGAAAAAATGTAAATCAGAACACTGCGTGTAGTTCCTCATATTCTCAACGCGGATTTACCTCACTTGCGGCCCAGCTGTAGCCCTAACCTCAGTAAGGCAGCCCATTCAGGTCTCTCCACCCCACCCCCAGAATTTTCCATGAGGTAAAACTGCCTCACTCTGAGACTCCACTAAACCTCTGCCCCACAACAGATTCTACCTGGAGAATCAAAAACAAAGAAATCAATCAACAACTGAACTGAAGGGATGTTTGCTAGCATCTTAGCTTTTTGAGAATGTGTGCATCTATTACAGGGAAAGAAATCCATATTTATCAGATGTTTTCTATCAAGTGGGAAGCTCCATCCTGGAATTCTACGAAGTAACACAAAATCAAATAAACAAACAAACATAAGATCATAAAATAAGGGATAATCGTGACTATGGTGAGCACTCTTTTTCTGTCTCCTGTACCAATCATCTGTCGTTTCTAGGTATTTAGTCAGCAGCCCTGTGAACCAGGACTGTGTAATTGTACTTGTGCATTCAGTGGCTAACCTTCGATTCTTTCTGACCCTTTTAATCCTTTCTGAAACAAGGCAAAGAATAAGCACATAGGTAAGTAAATAAACGTGTATGTATGTATGTGTGTCCAGATTGGCACCCTTGGTAGTTCAAGTGTGTCCAGAGATTTACCAGGGACACCCAAAAGACACAGTCCCAATTTTGCTACATACAATGTATGAAGCAAACATTAAATAAATTTCTGGGAGATCTATCCATACACACACACACACACACACAATTATCAGTTATTGCTCACTTAAATATTTAAATCCTATGGCCTTAGTGTACCTGCCATTAAAAATAACCTAAAATTTAACCATAAAATAAACATCTAGACTTTCCTCCTTCTCCACACTGCTACCCAGTAGCACAGTGGCAGCATTCATCCTGACTCACGATGGCACCATGGTTACAGCTGTCTGGATCTTGAACCCTCGGGGAGAGGGACAGTGGAGGGAAGCAGGGCACACATAGCTGGAATGTGGGACACTTGTGGTCAGAGTGATGGCCTCAATTTGGAGGCAACAGAGTAAGAGCAGAAGATTCCTCATGGAGGTAACCTGGCTGCCAGGTAAGGGTCTTATGGGGAGAGTTCAGATTTAAAGACCCGAAGACTGAGCGTAAAAGCTCCCTAGGACCAGAAATGTGCACTGAGGTGTAAGTCGAAGATCCAAAAGATCACCGCCTGCCGTAGAGCCGTTGTTCCTGCCCGTGCCTTTGTCATTAAGTTCCACTGTGAAACGGGTGCCTTGGAGCTGTTACCTAGCATGCAGCCATCTGACCCCAGGCCCGTGGTGTGTGTGTTGGACTCGGCTCCCACCTGCTCCCAAGAGCCAGTCATGTGCATCACTTGCCAACACTGTGGTCAGTGACGTCTTAATGGCAGCTTGGAGTTGTCCACAGGGGACATGTTTATTTACACACAGATATCTGGCTGACTACCAATCAGGGCTGTTTTCTGTCTGCATTACCTCCCTCTGCCTGTGCCTGAGAGCCAGCACACAGCTAACTCCAGAATATTCGAGATTCTTCCTCTTTTGACATGATTTTTACATGTCTTTAGGCAGCAGTAACATTCACAAGCACCTCACTTAAGGACAAGGATAAATTAAAGGTGGTAGGAACTGTCCAAAAAGACGAGTGGTAGAGGCATAAACACAGGAAAAGTTACTTGGAATGACTTGTCAGACTTCAGCCGAGTGGCCATTGCAGGGACTGGTGGCATGGCTACTGAGGGGTGGCACTGGTGACAGCGACAGAGCACTCATGCACACCCGGACACCAATGCATCGTCTACCAAGCTTTCCCGCATGTTTTCTCACACACTCTCCATGAGCATCTCATACAGGTGTTGGGTCCGGGGACTGTTTTCCTCCCAAACATACTTTCGTCCACTCGAACACCTGTTTCTGGGGAAGACAACACCAGGGCCCAGGTGACATGATTCCCAGCACTGGCCTCTTCTCACTGCACCACACCACCTCCTAGAAACCAATGTGCACGTAGGTTTTTGGGGTCTTCTGGTGTGTTTTTTTGGTATGTTTTAACTTTGTTTCGTGACAACTCCACTCTCTCAAAGTGTTAGATTCTCAAAGATCCTCCAAGTTCACTTTAATTTTAGCTAATTTTAAAAGTAAGTAGTTTAAAAGCACGTTTTAGTCACACGACTAGGACTTTTAAGAGAAGAGATTATACAGGGAAAAAATGATGGCAGTGACACAGAGCTGCAAAAAAAAACGGGTTCAAGCCATTGGACTGCTCGCTCACTTCCTATACTCTGATGTTATTAAGAGCATAAATTCAATATTATTTAAATATATTATGTTCCTGGCACTGTGCTAAGTCTGTCCCTAAATCTGAACGTTTAAAAATAGAAGTAGATGGAATGGCTGCAGGAAGTCATTATAAGGGAAGTTTCCAAACGGCCTGGGAGACATTGCTCATAATAGGTTAGGGTTTGACAACTTTACAGTGAATTAGAAACAGTAAAAACAGTGAGGTCTGTCTGTAAGGAAGTCTGATTTTGTTACAGATATTTTATTTATAAAGGTTCCTAGCTGGTTTCATGGTGGAGAAAAGATTTTAGAATATATGCTCTTAATAAACACTTACGTAACTTTTTGCTTCATGTGCCATGATTCTATAACAAGTAATTCATTTATCCAAAAGTGAATATATTCACTTTGAGCCATTTAATCTTACTGGCAGTGTGGAGTATGGAGTGGTGTGTGGCTTTGAAATGAGTCAAGTTTAAAATTGAGTTCTGTAATTTGCTTGCTGTAAAGCCTTGGGGAAATTAAGTAGCCTAGACTTAACAAATCCCTAATTCACCAGATCATTATGTGAAATAAATAATGTGATGTGTACAAAGTAACAGCACATCCTACCCTCCCAATAAAGTTAGTCGCCTTTCTTTCTTAATAGGCCTCGCCATGCCCTGGTTTTCCTAGAAAGCAAATCATTTATGACTTCCACAGAGAGAGCCTTTCAGTGCATGCAAATTTGCCCAGGCTTTCTTTACCAGGCTGCCAATCTTTAAAGTGGAAATTCTTACTTAAAATGGAAAACAAAATCTTGAAAGTAAATAGCATATGCATTTTGCCTGCATTAACTCTGCATATAATAAATTATCAAAATGTTTTCTAAAACTGAATAGGTACTGAGAGCTCTTTGGGCTCTATGCAAGGATAGGATAAGCACATTTAAGACTAAAACACTTTAAAATGATTATGAAATTTACCTTATCAAGTGAATACAATGGGCTTTCCAGAATAAACAATGCAATACAAAAGAACAGTTTAAGTAATAATATTTTATGTATGCTACATTTAAAAGCAATTAAATGACAAATGATAGATTAAACTGGTAAAAATAACTCATCCATGACAGAGACTGAGGAGGAAGTGTACTATCAGAATAAAACTTTTTTTTTT
>VMDR010010664.1:0-30227 GCA_007922815.1 Macrotus californicus | reverse complement strand
GTATATTATTATGGGTCATACTGTAGAACGAGTTTAATTCTGCCTCAGAGAATGCAGTTGATAGAAGGCAGAAACCCTAATTTAAATATAGTTTTAAAATAACTTTTTAGCTCATAAATGTGAATTTGATGAAACCATGTTCAGGTATGTTACCCACTACACACAAAGATTGGAGACAAATGAAAGTGTTATATTTTATAATTACTAAAATAAAATTATATGCTTCCTTCTAAAACTTAGAAATGTTCACTTCAAAGAATTAAAACTTTAATTTTTTAATTAAAACATTTTTATTAAACTTATTGGGACAACACTGGTTAATAAAATTATATAGGTTCCAAATGTACAGTTCTCTAATGTATCATTGCTATTGCATTGTGTGTTCACCACTCAAAGTCAAGTAAGTATTAAAACTTGTAAAATGTAGATATTCATATCCAAAAAAGGATGAAAACTTGTGTAAGATTTTGGTATAAGAACAAAGTTAACATTTTCCTCTCCCCAGAAATAAACATTAAGCTAAAGTGAATCAGAATTATGGTCATAAGCTTTTATTTTTTGCACTTGAAGAACTGAAAGCTTTCTCTGTTTGTTATATTCTGAGGGAGGGGGTTTCCTGTGTATCTTTCTGAAGCTCTGGGGATCCCCTCATCTTTTTAGTCCTAGCTACCTTCAGGCATCCTTTGAATCAACAAGGACTGCTGGCCACCATTTGCCATCCCCTGGTAGAGCTATCTGTGATAGTTCTTGACTGAATCAGTGTACTGTTTCCTGGTATCAATATAAAGTTTGGAGTACCTCCAAGTGTCAACTACCAGGGCCTGCCTCAGGGGGAGGCAGAGGATGTCTGGTTTGAAGGGACAAAAGGCTGGATTCTCGGGCTCACAAATCATGCTCACAATGTCTGAAATTCTATCTCTAGAAATGTATTTCTTTGAGATTTTCACTACTCTGATGTATGTGTCCTTTAAAATGCAGTCTTACCTGGCGGTCCTTCTATTATCAATCTAATACCTTGG
This sequence comes from Macrotus californicus, assembly GCA_007922815.1. NCBI lineage: Eukaryota > Metazoa > Chordata > Mammalia > Chiroptera > Phyllostomidae > Macrotus > Macrotus californicus. The sequence continues at coordinate 29,208 of VMDR010010664.1, read as the reverse complement.
CTAGCTATGTATTCATAAATGCTGAGAAAAGAGGATGGTTTGTAGGTACAGAAGAATCCAGGAGGGAACAGTTGGGGGCTGGTCCAGCTTGGGAAGCAGACATGTCCTCCAGGATGGGCCTTGGCTCTGCCCCCTGTGCCTGCAATTACAGGAATGACCACTAGGGAACTGGGCCCACTTGTCAATTTGCCTTCCACCCAAGTTGTTAATAAAGGAAGTCTAAAACCTGTTGTTAGCTTTTCAAACCATATGTGTATGAAAGATAAATTTTCCTTTTATGCCTGAGATCTGGCACTTTAAAAATCAGAAGTGGTGCTCTCACTGCATTATTAGCACCAAGCACTTTATTGTAGTTCAATAAAGAATTCTGTGTCTCCATTACACAGACTGACACCTCCAGACATATTTACAGTAATTCCCAGCTGATATAGTTTAATTAATGATATAAGGACATAATTACATGTTTTAGTGATCTTTCACATATTTACAGGAACTGCTGAAACTAGCTTAATTAGAGTAATTATGTAAATAGCTGATAATGCACAACAAATTACAGAAAAAAAAAATCTCCTAGAGTCTAGTATGCTCAGTTTCTAAGCGAGCTTATAAAAGGAAAACATTTACATCTGAGGATTAAAGTTAAAACTATATGGCTTTTAAATTGTGTTGTTTTTAAACCAGGCAGAACATAACTGTTGGGGGTTTAACAGTTAACTTTTCCTGCTCTTGTAGTTCTGTTGCGGACCTCTTGTCCGTTGTTGTTTTATGAAATTGCTCATTTTGTTTTGCCGCTGGCTCGAGTTTCATGATGAGTTTTCTGTCATGTTGGGGAGTTGTATTGCTCTTGCTGCGAACTGGAGAGGGTGCTCAGGGAAAAGGCTGACAAACCTCACACCTCTTTTTCATTTCCTGTCCTGTCCTTTCTTTAACTGATAGCTTCTGTTTTCATTGCACTCACGCACAGAGATGTTTCTTTGGACCAGGCTCTAAGTGCTTTTTCTCTGTTTCAAACACACACGTGTAGGGTCTATAATTGATATTCTGCTATGGAGATCCGGCTCTCATTTGCACACCTCTCAGTTCTTTACCATGTTGCCTTTGCTATTGAAGTGATGAGACTTAGGCCCCAGGAGGAAACAAGAGGCTCCTTTTAAAGTGAAATAGTGCCCCCCCTTAACCAGCTGGTGTGTTTCCCTGGGTTGACTGACGTCAGGCACGCCCTCTCCCTTCCTTTACTTTCGCAGACGGCTGGATCCCTGTCATTGTGCTTCCTGTGTAAGAAGACCGAAGGCAATGCAACCGAGCCAAAAGAAATAGCAATCTTAAGTAGAGTATAGGATCAAATTTTAATTATAATTTGCTCAAATTAATGACTCTTGCAGGCTTTGCACATTCATTCTCTGCCAACCCTTTCAGTCTTTCACCTGGCCCGCCTTGTTTCGCACTATCCCACAGCACCAAGCCTCACCTGCACCCTCTCGCTGGTCCTGTAAGCACATTCCAGAATATACGTGTTCATTTCGCACATTCTAGAGCATATGTGTTCTTTTGACAGTCCCCTGTTCTCCTGGATTTTACCCATTTTTGAGGCCCTTCCTCGTTTGCCTCCTGCATGAAGTCTTTCATCACTAATCTCAGTGAACACTGTGTAAATCAGTTAATTCTGTGCTGCAGGCACTGTGCACCCACCTCTTTTCTCCAGCTGCATGGAAGACTCTGGAGGAAGGAACGCTGTGTCTGGTATTTCTTTATTCCTCACCAGTGCCTATCTTGGTGTTGGTTGTATGGTGGACGTTCCTTTCATGAATTCAAATGTACTTAATGAAGACCTTTGCATGCAGCTGTGCAGGATGTGTGTGCACAAGTCTAGGAGGCACCATCCGACATCCACTTTGCAATGCTTTTTACTGTTATGAGACATCAGCCCTTCTCTTCTCAGTGCTGCTTGCTGCAGTCACAGACGTTTTCAGCTGTACCTTGACCAGTTAGTCTCCCTCTGCTGAAATGTGGAATTAAGTCAGCCACCTCCACAATAAGATGCAGCATCCTCCTTTAAGGAGTTCACAGGCTAATAGGGAACACAGACATAGAAACACATTAATTGCTAAATCTTCAATCTCCTATGTAATGGTAAAAGTATGAAGAAATAACAGATGTGGTAGAAGGGAGGTAGTCATATTTAAGTTGTAAAATTAACAAGACTAACTGGATATTGGGTTGAGAAAGAGGTTGATGACGGAGTGTAAGGTCACTCCTAGGTTTCTGGCTCTGGAGACTTCATAAATGATGAATTACATCTTGCGGGAGACATAATTCTGGATAAGGAAAAGAGGGTTTGGAAAGAAAATAATGGTTTGGGATATGTGGCTTTTGAGATGCCTGTAAATGATGGGAGGTGCTCAGTGAAGTACTTCTTTCTTTGGCTTGGTGCTGAGCAGTGGAAAACAAGGAGCATCAACATCATCAGTACATGGGTGGTGGCTGTGTGGGGTGCTCGAGCTCCCCAGGAGGGTGTGAGCAAAAGGAGAAGGGGAAGAGGCCAAGAACGGAGTGTGAACAGACATGCCCGGGAGCTCAAGGTATCATAGGCCATGTTATGATAACTGAGGACACCCCATTCCAAGACCTTGCTTTAGCAGATAAACATTTCCTTTCTAAACTTTTAAACTATTATTTATTTGTATATTAAGTCTTCTAGTAAGTGATTATCTGTTCAGTTGAAAAACTAAGATAGAATTAAATAGTGAAGCAGGTGTTCCTTAAATAAATATGGAGAGTAGGCTGAGGTGTAAGAACTGACAGTAAGGTGAGATCATCATGGCAAGAAGAAGGCAGCGTTGCTCATCTTTCGGTCACAGCCCTGCCCCCATGACCAGTTTCCTGTTACACTGAGCTGTGATTGACACCCTTGACCCTGAAGCCCCTTGCAGCAAACCATCACAACCCATCCTCTCACATTTCTATGTTCTTTTCCTCTGCTCTGCCCGCTCAGTCTGTGTTAGGTGTTTGTCCCCTTGTTGTTTTAGGGTTTCTTACAAATGGCTTTAAATACCTTCTGTAGACTTCTGTATACTTAGGATTCTGAAATTTCATCTCCTGTCTGGATCTGTCTCTTCAACTCAGACTCATATAGCTAAAAGCCTCTTCCGCATTTCCAGACCCTTCCAAGTCTTTCCTTTGTCAGTAAATGGCAACTCCACTTTTCCAGTTATAAAACGTGGAGATTACAGTAGTCCCCCCTTACCCATGGCTTCTCTTATCCATGGTTTCACTTCCCACAGTTTTAGTTACCTGTGGTCAACCACCATCTGAAATATTAATGGAAAATTCCAGATATTTTGAAAGATAACACATTTGTGCAAGTTTTATTGTGGTATATTATTATATTTGTTCTACTTGATTAGTTACTGTTGTTCATTCCTTACTGTGCCTAATTTATAAATTAAATTTTATTGTCTGTATAGGAAAAAACAGTATCCAGAAAGTATCCAGCCACATATTATGAAAAATTGAGACATTTATTGAAGAAGATACACAAGAAACATTGCACATAGGACAATGACAACTCAGTCTCCTTCAAAGTAGGTACCTTGGGACCTCACACAGTTCTACCAGCATCATCAGAAACTGCAGCACGAAGTTCCTTCTGCTCTGGTAGCAAAAGCCACAGAACAAATTTTGCAGTGACACATTTCAGGTCAAGATCCTGCATCAAAGTCTCAGACACAGTAGTTTTCAGAACCCCCAGATCAGCTTCTAGTTCTCACACTGTCAGTCACCTGTCTTTGATTGCAGCCCATACACGTTCAACATTCTCAGGTGTTCTGCTTGTTGCAGGCCTTCCAGAACACGGATCATTTTCAACAGATTCTCGACCATCTTTGAAGCGTCCGTGCCACACTTTTACTTGCGCTGCTCTCACTGCATCGGCCCCGAAAGCCTTCTGAATCATCCAAATAGTTTCTGCAGAGGAATATTCAAGCTTAACGCAAAATTTGATGCAGATTCGTTGCACTACTCACTCGATCATTTTGAATATGACAACCACAGAGTACACATGCTCACTCAATGGCATCTACCACCCCCCACTGACTCGTACAGTGAAGTCATTATTGTTCACACATGTGCATTCCAGTCCACTCTCCTTGGCTGCCAGGTTACATTGATGGCGTGGCAAACTGTTCTTGTTATATTAACAATGGCTAGACTTTTTCTGGACAGACCTTGTTTTATATAATGTTCAGCACCTTCCGTGATTTCAGGCATCCACTGGGGGTTCCCGGATAAGGGGGGAACTACTGTATCCCTGATTTTTCCATAATCCATCAAGAATTGTTGGCCCCATCTTTAAAAAATGTCTAGAATGTAGCCACATCTCACTACTTCCATTGCTACCATTCTGTTACTAGTCACCATCCTCTCTCACCTATATTATAGTTCTAACTGGCTGCCTTCATTCTAGTCTCCACACAGCAGCAGATCCTTTTAAAAAATAAATCAGCCCCTGTTACGCTTATGCTCAAAACCTGAGGGTTTCCCACGTTGGAGTAAAACCCTAAGTCCCTATAATGACACATATATTATTCACCATCACCTTGTTCCCCTTTCAGAGCACCCACTCCCACCTTTGTACCTTTAATCCTGTTGTTTTTGCTCAGGCCCCTCTAATCTCTGCAGTGTCTTAGCTGATCCTGGGAAATGCTAGGCATGCGTCCATTTCAGGGTCCGCCTTTTCTTCTACCTGGATGGTTTTCCCTGTGTCTACATGAGTTGCTCCCTTCCTTCCTTCAGGTCTTCATTCAAATCTCCCTTTTCAGTGACGCCTTCTTGTGTGCTATGACATTTCAGCTCCCCAGCGCCACATCTCTGATGCCCCTTCCTTGCTAAATTTTTCTCTTTAGCTTATAACCACCTTCTGATGTATAATTAAGTGGTAAAGTCAAAAGGTCTCAGACTGCTACCACCTCTAATTTCCCTACATCTATGTTTGAACACTTGATATATACATGTAAAAATGGGGCCATTTGCAAATGGTTTGGAGCACAGGTTAACAGGCAACATAATGAGCCAAAATATAGAATAAAGCTACAAAAACAAAACGAAGCATGCTCTTAGAAGCACATGCTTAGTTAAGTAAGTTGAATTATGGTAAGCACTATTGTATTTGGGAAGTCGTTTATTTCTATGGGAAATGAGAGACAACATCTCATGCTGACTAATTTATTGATACAAATTTGTATTTTTCTTAAATGTCAAAGGTCAATTTCTCCTATGGTAATAAACAGAAATAAAACTATGACTAATGGCATTCTATCTTAAATTTCCTGGTGAGATTTTAGTCAGTTTTCAAAAGGAAGCAGTTTAACTCCCTAGAATCAAGAAAATGGACTTGAGAAATTAGGCTTTTAAAAATATTTGCAGACCGTAAAGCTTATACTTTGGTGTTCTTTCAGGTAAAATAATATATTTAATTTAACAAACTGGTGACAGGAAAGGATTTGACCATGATAATAGATGTTTTAGAATGATAACGTGGAGACATACTTTCTTCCCAGAATAAGACATTTCAGCTCTTGCTCTTAACATTTCTATCTCTAATTTGTTTATAGAGCAAAGGTTTGGGGGACGTGGGATTGAGAATGAGTGTTCTGATGCCAGACACTTTCTAACGGCACAAACTGAAGTCAGAGATACTGAACCCAGTGTTTAAAGAGACTGTTATTTCATCATGAGTTTTGTAACTTCATAGAAAATACTTGAGGAAATTAGTAGCTTATACTTAGATGTGTATGTTTTATTTCTCCAACAAGGATTTTGTAAGAGAAAGAGCACTTAAAAAAATTAACAGCACACCACTAACTTGCTGTTATACCAGACAAATATGAGGTTCCTTAAAGTCACTTAAAATAACACTACCACATAAACTTGTCACCTATAGGCCCTACACTTCCTTTCTTTCATTTAAAAAATTGGCAACTGGTCTTTCTAGATCAATTACTACATGCTGTTTTCTTTTTCCTTTTTAAGCAGCTAATGGAAAAGAAGTAGAAATAGATTAATGGTAGGTAATTGAAAAGATAAATGTAAATGCATGTAAGCACACATGTGTCAGAGCACTTCAGTTGGAAGCTAAAGGACGTGCTCTGGAATTATACTGGGGAGCATGTGTATCTCTTAGAGTAATGAAGGAGACTCCATCACACAGACCAGACTTTTGTTGTTCCTTAGCACAGGGCATTAGTTTTGTTGTTATGATGCGTGCAAATAATTTTACATTTCATATGCCTCATTCAGTCAATAACTGTTCAAGTGTTCCCCTATACTTTTATTGCTTACCTAAATTAATTTAAGATGAAGGATAAGAGAGCTATAGACATGTAGTAGTAATTATTGCTTTGGAAAATATAACTGACCTCTGGTCTACCTACTGTGTAAGTTTTTTATCCTCACCCAAGGACAATTTTTCAGTGCTTTTAGAGAGGGGGGAAGGGAGACTGGGAGAGAGGCAGGGGAGAGAGAGAGAGAGAGAGAAACATTAATGTGAGAGAGAAATATCAATTGGTTGCTTTCTCATATGTGCCCTGACCAGAAATTGAACCCGAAACCTTTTTGGTCTACAGGATGATGCTCCAACCAACTGAGCCACATCAACAAGGGCCCACCGTTCAAAATTTTAAGATGTGAATGAATTCAGTGTTTTCTTCCTCTCCCCCTTCATTCTTTAGTGAAAGGTTCACAAAAATAAATTAATTTCTCTTGGTTTTTGTTTTTTCTTCCACAATGCACATCTGGAGCTCGAACCTCTTATGGCTATAATGAAAAGAATAGGTTTATAAATAATTCCAGAAATTGTCCTTCCTTAATTGTAAAAACAATGTGATTACGGTCGAAAATGTTTTCAGCTAGACACTATAAATACAAATACTTTCATGTCTATGTTTCCTTCATAGGTGTCCTCAAGTTATTTACCTATCTGTATTTTGTGAGGTACGCACAATGGTCCTGCTTTCTGACTTTGTTCCTAAGCAAGGATTCTGCTTGTATTCTTCACTTTCTTGCTACCCTACTTTTTTTGCCCCATTTTTAACCACTGTTAGTACAAATGATGCCTTGCCTCAGGAAAAAAGTCACTCCTTTAATGCCATGGGAATTAGTTTACTCTTTTCTATGTCATGACTCTATTGGATACTTATTCATTTATTGGCACCTGTGCTAAATACTGGCAGTGAAGAAGTAAATAGATTCAAATTCTTGAACTTGAGAGGACAGGTAGTCAGGCAGTCGATGCTTATAATAAACTCGAAAATATTGTGATCGGCCCTATGGTAAGCACGTGTAGAAGGGATCATAGATGAAGGAGACAAATGAAAGATTTCTGAAAGTGGAGGAGATGTTGAGGGGGGGACTGGCCGAAGTCTGCCAGAGAGGAACACAGAAGAACATTTCCCAAAAAGTCTGAGGGAATAACACGGGACTGTAAAGTGCAAGGCCCTATAGGGACCAGGCAGATAGAGCAAATGAATGACTGATCCAGGAAAGGGTGGAGGTTGTGGAGAATTAAAGCCTGCATGCCATATCCAGAGCAGAAAGCCATAACTTAGCTTCAGCTGGTTCCTGCCATGCAGGAATGTTGGCCCAGTGTTGGTGAATCTTCCATTTCTCACAAGAAGCTATAAGTCCTGTGAAATGTCCAAACAAAAAACTTTTTAAACCCTGTAAAGCTCAAACAAAACATGTCTGTAGGATGGTTGGGTCTACAGACTTCCAGCTAACAATCTTGTCCAATAACAGATTCAAAAATGGTTAGTTCTAGGTAGCGGGAGAAGGTAGTATGTTCTGAGGGGATGGGAGAGATGGTAGAGAGTGGTAAAAAATAAAGATGGAGAGAAAGGTTAGAGGCACTTTATTTAAAAAAACCTGCCCTTCTGCCCTGGTTAGTGTGGCTCAGAGGATTGAATGCTGGCCTGTGAATCAAAGGGTCGCTGGGTCTATTCCCAGTCAGGGTCCATGCCTGGGTTGTAGGCCAGGTCCCCAGTAGGGGGTGCACAAGAGGCAACCACACTCTCTTCCTCTCTTTCTCCCTCCCTTCCCCTCTCTCTAAAAAATAAATAAATAAAATCTTAAAAAAAAACCCTCCTCTTCCTTATCTGGCACTGTGGACCTCACTCTAGAGCATCAATTTTCAACTTTTTTCATTTCATAGCACACATAAACTAATTACTGAAATTCTGCAGCACATTAAAAACATACATTATTTTCTTTCTGATCTGACCAAAAAAAAAAGTATAATTTTGATTCATTCACACTGGGTGGCTATTGTTGTGTTGGCTGTTGTTCTTTTTAATTTGACAATCTAAGGGAAATGGGACCAGTGCCTCTGACTAAATAGGTATTGCACGTTTTAACAATTCTTTTTTTTTTTTTGCATGTCTAACAGGCAGACGTTATTTTGCACTGTTAACAGCTAACTACAATCTATAAAGTTGTAAAACAGCCAAACGCAAAGTTGGAATGAGATAACCTGGAAGAATATGCTGTTGGCAATGAAGTTTTCCCTGGAAGCGGAGATTTTTCCCCCACAATATTTTGTCCATTCTTTATTTAGATAACTGGTGTCTATCCATTAATTCATCTCCAGCAGGTACCTTAGGAAGCTTTCCCTGATGCCGTCTACCTGGTTTTAAGTTTTCCTCTGGCTCCCACATGCTTGTGAATAACAATTGCTGTGTTTATTCTGTGGCGTTATCATTTAATAGTGCCTCTCTCGATTTCTCTTCTATGAGACTAGAATGGTATCTTATTTTTCATTTTCATAGCATATGTGCAGTAGTTGGCACATAGACAAAATTTACAAGATGTGTGCAGAAGGAATGAGTGAATGAGTTAATTAAGGAACGGCTGGTGGCTGTCTGCTTGAGTGGACAGCGCATGAGCAAGTGTGTGATAGGCAAACATTTGTCACCCTCTATGGTGCACCCAGGGTGTGAGTAAGGTCCAGTCATCTCTAAATTTCCCCGGAGGATAATGTATCATATATTATTATTAAGTTAAATTGCATGCCTACCTGCCTTTTCTACTGCCTTACAGTTGGATCTCAGGAAAGTCCTTAATACCCAGCTAACTTCAATTTATATTTGTAAAATATATTCTTCTTATTTCCTAACCACTTGTTCTAGATTTAAAAATCACAAGCCTTCTCACATTATAGTAATATATTTGCATGAATAGAACATTTTTCTGTAAGCATAAGCAGTGATCTTGGACTACATTAGAAAATTTGAGGTGGGTGGTCAGATAATCTGCATTCTTCTGGTGTCTACGGCAACGGGGCAAAGGCAGTGAAGCAAGAGCTAGTTCCTTTTCTTGGACTTTTAACTCCATTCCCAGGCTTTTGCAAATTTTGTATGCATGTGAAGAGTTAGTTTTTTAACAGTTGATTCTATAATCTATGAGGACTTTCTTTTCATTAACTGAGCCCTGAGTTTACAATGAAGAAGCAGAGACTATATCCATAGCCTGTTACCTAAAGTTTCCTCAGCCTGAGATACCAGCAGTTCTTGCTACACTGCTTGCACCTCTGGTGGCACACTGGCTGAAAATCGTTGTTCTAGAGGCAATCGAAGAGGACAAAAAAAAATTTTATGTGGAAAAATGTTCTGACAATTGGAGTTATGATAACTTCCTGAAAATGTTCAAAATAATTTATTTTTAAGAGTCTAAACAAACAGATTCTGAGTATGTATTTACCTGATCTGTTCACAGATGTAGTGTACCTAGGATTAGATCCAGTACTTTTATAGCTACAATTGGCGTTAGGCAAGTTCTCAGGAATTAAATGAACCATAGGACAATTCTACTACCACCACCACCACCACCACCTTTGTTTGCAGAAGCCCTTGTGTAAATTGGCTGGAATTTTCTGCACTGTTAAAAAGGCCTATCAGACACCCTCCACTCTGAGCATTAAATGGGAATCAGCTTCACTAAATATAACTGGATACGCACAGTTAGAATAAAAAGTCAGGATGCATCCTCAGACCTTTACCTATTTGTGTGCTGAACCGAGGCAAAGCTGGAGTGACCTCCTGCCAGAAGGATGTGGTTAAGCTGTAAGCCACTGTTCACCTGCCCTCACGGCCATGGCTACTGGCATTGATTTACCCACACTTGTCTGTCCTTGCCCAACCCCGTCACTCTCTTATTTCTGCTCATTGAGTCCTGGTAATGAATGGACTTGAAGGAAAAACTATTCTCTATCAGAGCTTCTGCGCAAGCGCAGTGCTTGCCATAATGACCCATGCCGTCAGACTGCAGGCCTCCACTGAAGTTCAGCACTGTTTCAGGCACACTGATATGAGAATAGATAATGTGCGATCGCGTGTATATAGAGGAATCTTGCTGTTGGTGTGGTTTAGAGTTCCTGGCATCCAGTCCTGGGTTGGGTTTCAAGCACTGTGGGAACGATGTGTTCTCTTGGCTCCCCCTCCCCCATGACAGTGGGTCTCTGGGTTTACAAAGGTCCAAAGCGAGTTTTGGGTCAAAAGTGGAAACTAATGACTAAAGTTGGACTCTGAGCTTTTAGTCATAACAGGTCTTAGAACTAGGCCACAGTGAAAATGTAATTTTGAACCTCTGTCAGTGAAGAGGTAACAAAGTGAGAAAAGTCGTTTTAGAGTAGAACTCTGTGATGCAATTAGCTTGAAGGTCTTTGTCAAATCACTTTCTTCTCTGTCCCTCAGTTGGTCCAGCTGTAAAATGGAAACAATTATCTGTTCTTTCCTGTTTGATGGGAATGAATATCCCTTGAGTATGTACTGAGATCTGAAGGAAAAAAGTTCTTGAAGGAATATATTATTGTTTAGTTAAGAATTACACTTGTATAAAAAAGACAAGAAAATCTCCTCATACTCTATTTCAATATGACAAATATTTCATTTTAGAAGACTAACCATATAGAAGTTAGCCTTTAACTTGACTCAAATTTTCATTAATCTCTAATGAGTGGTATGTTTACTTTATGTCTCTGAAGTATAATATAAATGGTAAAAGTGAAAATGAAAACAATCTTAAGAATAGATGATGCAATGGAAAATTTCTGGCCTTTTTGACCCTTCTGCATATTGACAGTCGGGGGAAGGGCATAACCGAGTTTCCTCGCAGATGTCCATATAAAACCAATCTTCCATTCTCACTTTCATCGAAAAAGGGGGAAAAATCCCTGATGAGGGGGAACTTTGGGACTCAACTCTTATGGTTTGCCAACTTCCCTGTTCAAACTTTCACTACTTTCATTATCAGTATCAATCAAGACTGTATACGCTGGAATCACTTTTGCTCACTTCCATTTTTAGCTGCTGTGTGTGTGTGTGTGCATGTGTGTGTGTGTGTGTGATTCTTTTAACTCAGTCTTCATGTATTCTTGGAAAGACTCTACATTCTTATTTTCCTCACCATGTTTTTATCTTCTTATTCCCTCCTTACCTCAAGTAGATTTACAAGGAAGTTTTGTTCCTTTCATTTACTGCACAATTCTTTGATCTTTCTTTCTGAGAGGAGTAGGCCACCTACTGCTGCCTTTTGGTATAACTTCTGACACTAGAAAATTCTGAAGTGAACAACCATCACCAACAGCCACATCAGTTTACAGATTAGGCCTGTTAACTAAAATAGTTGAAAAACATCAGAAAAATTTGTGATGAAGTTTTATTTGCTTTGGTTTGTTTTGTTTTACTTACATGGTCGGGGTGGAGGAGGTAGAGAAGGCAGATGAGGGGCTTAGAAAGCATTTCAAAATCACCGAGCCCACGTCCCACTTCTAAGAAATTCTGACTTAATTGGTCTGAGATGGGGCCCAAGTATCAGTATTTTATTTTATTTTTATTTTATTTTATAATTACAGTTTACATTCAATATTATTCTGGATTAGTTTCAGATGTACAGCGTAGTAGTTAGGCAGTTATATACTTTGCAGAGTGGTCCCCCAGCCCCAATATTTCAGTGCCCACCTGGCCCCGTGCACAGCTATCACAATATTATTGAGGTATAATTTATATCTCTGAGACTGTCCTGTAACTAACAATTTGTACTTATTAATCACTTCATCTCTTTCACCCAGCCCCGTGATCAGTATTTTTTGGAAACTGCCCAGATCATTTGAATATGTCAGAGTTGAAAACTACTCCTACGATCCTGCTGCTTCTTATTTCTTGGAGCTGTTTTTTTTTTCTTTTTTTGTTTGGGGTTGTTTGTTTGTTTTTCCCAGTAAGCAAAGTGGCTGCTTTGTCAGGCTTCTTACAAAGCAGAAGCTCCCTCATGGAATATGAAGGATCAGTCAGAGCTTCCAAAGAAAAATTTCCTTTTTATCTTTTCATACTTTTCGATGAACTGTGTGAGACAGAAAGAATTTTGTTCAAAATTCTGCTCCTCCTTTCCCTGAATGTGCTAGCTTGAGCCAGTTACTTCACTTTTTAACTCTAAAATGAAGATGTCATAGTAGGTAGATCACAGGGGTTTGTAAGAATTAAATCAAATAATGCACAGGCCTCCCTACTACTGAGCCTTGTGCCTGACACACAGGAAGTTCTCAGTGAAATGGAAATGATCAGTAAAGGGAATTAATTGTACTGTGGTGAGTGATATTTCTTGGTCTCTAAAATGTCCTTTAAGTTTTTGCTTAAGCCTGGCTTGAGCCCCTAATGGCTTCTTTACAGAAAGCTGTATTAACTGTATATGGGCAACTCTTGACTTTCGATGCATAGCTAAGCAGTTTAACTAAATTTAACTATGATTTTACTGCCAAAATATGCGTCTACTACTATGAGTAGGCAGGGACACAGCTCATATGGCTACAGAGGGAAAAAGCTGAAATCTACTTTTCCTCTTAGAATTCTTACCAAGAATCTCCTGACAGGGTGTGCATATATTTCATAGGTCCAAAGATGCAAGCTGCATTTCTAATCCTTTAAAATTGCTTTGCAACAATCTTAAATGAAGTTTTAAAAGTAAAAATGGCCTACCTACGTTCCTATCCTCTTACCACTAGCGTGGCTATTTAAATTTCTTTGTGCTTTCTTCCAACTCTGTTTGGATGTCTTTATCCGTATTATGTCTTCCCAGACTGAAGGGCCGCTGTGCCTACTTTGCATGTGATCTTTTTCCCTTTGGCTGCAGGGCTTAGTAATTAAAAGCGTGGGCTTCGGTGTCAGGGTGCTTACCTCTGCCATTCTGGCTGTTTGACCTTGAGCACTTTCTTTAACTTCCCGGTGCCTCGTGGAGTTGTTATGTGGAGTTAGTACATAGATAGATGCTCCATAAGTTTTAGCTATTGTTTAACAGTTTCTTGGTAAAAGCTTTCAACTTGCTACGTGATTTAAATATTCACTTAATTAAATGCTGATGTAAGTTTCACTATGAAATGTTAATATTTTGAGGACTGGAAATTATACATATCCTAAAATTTCCAACATCTCTTGTTGTTTTCCGTAGTCAAATAATTTTAATTGGCTATGTCCAAGTGTATCGAGCAGGTATACATAAAGAGAAAAGAATGAAGAGCCACGGTCATTTGATGAAGGCACTATCAGGCAACCATCTCAAAATACTGTTCTGGATCTCAAGGCTGCAAACAGTGATTCCTAAACCTCTGCCTGTGTACTATGTGCTTCTTTAGACATAACGAAGTTGTAGACACCCTCATCCAGGTATGGTGTTGATGAGGAGAGAGATAAGATTAACTCGCTGTGCTCTACACTTTTTATGTGCAAATGAAAAGTGACCAGCTGATAACTTACTAGGATTGGGGATGATCTGTGATTGTCATTCATTTAACAAATTGTCTTTTGCACACCTGTCCCTTGTGAGGTTATGCAATGTGAACAAAAGCAGATGGGGCCTGACCTCTTGGAGTTTACTGTCTAGGAGGGAAAACAAGTATTATCAAATGATAAAATGATCAGTTGAACACGTGTAACATTACACCTGTAATGTAACATATTCTAAGAAGGAAACATGGGTGGCACAATGAGAGTCTCGACTTAAGGTACTTGACCTGGCCAGGGAGGTCAGAGAAAGCTGCCTAAGGAAGTTGCAATTGTGCTGAAAATGGATGAGTAGACATGGAGTAGGTGAAAGGGAAGGAAAGTACTTCCTGGGCAAATGGAACGGAAAGTACAAAAGTCCTAAAGCAGGAGGAAGCAGAGCAAGTAAAGGGAATTGAAAGAAGGCCAGGTGGCTGGTCCTGTGACAGAGTGGAGTGACTTGGTGTCATTTGGATTGAGCCAGTGGTGTGCTGGAGTGTGCTTATACCAGCTTCTGGGACCCCATTCCATATATTTCTTCCCAAATCCACACTGGGTGAGATAAAGTTTATAGCTTGAAATTGGCCAAGGTGGGTGTATTTACACCATAAAAATCAGCCAACTCTTTTCTGCCACCCTCCCCCAGAGAGCAGTTACTAGCATACCACTGGATTGTATTATGTAAAGCTATGCTCAAATTCAGAATCCAAACATTTAATTTTATTTATTTTATTATTACTATTTTTTCTTTATGGTGCCCTGACCAGGGATTGAACCCACAACCTTGGCATATTAGGACAATGTTCTAACCAACTGAGCTACCTGGCCAGGACCAGAATCCAACCATTTTAGATGGTTCCTAATCTGAGAATTGAAGAAGTACAGAAACATGTCTTGGGAGAGAGAAAGAGATTGTGATTTCTGGCCATTATCACACCTTACACAGTAAGAGCAAACTAGGTATGAAAAATGTCCTCTAGCATTCTGGTTTTACCCTTTTTTCCTTTCTGTGTATACAGATAAAACGACTTAAACATTCATGCCAAACACCGAGGGAAGCTTAGTACTCTCCCTGAGATCAGTAGGAATTCCCAGGATGTGGGTGCCTTTTTCCTCACAGCCACCTCCCACCTTGTACTCCTGCTGAATTCTCTGAACTGTGTATGCTCTCTGCATCCTGCCATCTCGGCCTCTGCCTGCTAGCGTCGTCCGACCTGCTCTCGCTTCACACAGTCATCACACAGCACCAGGCCATCGCCCATTTTCCCTCATTCCCAAAGCAGTACCAACCCCAGGGACAGAACAGAAACTGCTTTGGACTTCAAGATGAGACCTTCCTGCCCTAAAGGTCCTGCCTTGGGTGGTCTTTTTCTAGGGCTCCCAAAGCCCGAGTGCATCTCCTCCACCCCTCATCCTTCTCTCCATCATCCTCCCTCTGCATCTTTATAATATTATTTAGAAATGTTTAATTTGCAAAGTTTATTTCAGATTAGGCTCAATGTGTACCCTGGCTTTCCAGAAAGCTCATCGTATTGTTTGCTAAACTGAGGAACTGTCAACCAGAATGATCCTCAACAGTAGCAAGAGCTAATGGTGTGTTTAAAACGATCATTTCGTTTTACACGCAAGATCATGTTTTCAAGCACAGTTCACTTCTCCACGAAGCAAGGGCTTTTCATCTTGGGTATTTATTCTCCATTTTACAAAAAACATTAACTTTCCTTCATAATCACAAGTTTGTTATAGTTGGGAAACTAGAAACACTATCTTTTCTCTAAACCTTAGTAGCCTCAGTTCATTTTAGACTGTTAGTGAGATCTTATTTTTTTAGTTCAGACTCCTTGGCACAATTAGAATGAAGTGTTCTGCCCTCCTTCTTCCTTGGCCTGGAACCCTGGGTGCTGGCGTGTCGCTGCAGGTTTTCCTCACCACCTCTGCCAGCTTGTGCTCTATTAGCAGCATGCCCTCCTGGGCACGGAGGAAAAATTTACCTCTGGCTCAGTCTCCCCCACCTCTTCACCTTCTTACTCTCCTAACACAGAATTCCTGTGTAGACTTTAAAGAAAAGAGTCTATATTCCATTTCAGCTGTAGAAGAAAGAAGCTACAGGGTGATAAAATGAGAGCTGCCTTATTACTGTGAAAATACCTGGCCAGGTAAAATGTAGCAGAGTTTGTCCTCAGCTCCTCAGACTTCCTTGAGGCTTTCTTTTCCAGTCCCTTCCCCATGCCCAGAGAATCTGTTCAATTCATTCACACTAAGGTGTAAATGACTGATAACATATAGTATATTATGGCTCTTTGCATGCCATCAGGAGAAAAGCACTTAGCCAAAAGGGCATCTTTTGTGACACATTCGAAATTATTTCTCCCACTTGAAGTGTTATTCCTTGAGACTAATACGAGCAGAAATGGAAGGCTTATATTTTTTGGAAGGGGAAGTTTCTATTATATTTAATTGATATAGATGATATAGAAAGTCATCCCCCTTTTTAGAATTCGACTGAATGAGCCTTTCTTTTTTAAGGCAAAACTCGGAGAGGTTGAGAGAAAGGAGTCAGTGGCTGCCATTCATTCTCTTCTAAATGTGCATTGCCTGTCAGCCGGGCCTCAGTGCTCATCTCGGTAAACTGCAGACCGGGTCTAGAAAGGGAACATTGACAGTCTATGTCGGTCTTGCTATGAGAAGAAGGGGTGCTACTGCTTTTAACCCATATCTTTCAACAGATCAAATTCAAACAAGGAATACTCCAAAAGCTGAAACTCACCTTTTTATTGCCCAGTCCTTGTTCACACTGGTAACTTACATTTTAAGGCTTTGATAGAATATTGAGGCAAAGTCAAATGAACGTCATAAGGTCATGACTGGGTTGGATTTGGCAATTTGATCTGCTAATTCCAGAAATGAGGACTAGAGGCCTGTGCAGATGGAAATGAAGGCCAATTAGACATGATTAACATGTAGATTCAAAAATAAGATAGCACAGCGTTTTACTCTGAGACTTTGCCAGTGTAGTTTAATAAATTAAAATGAAATGCAGTCAAGTTGAGACATTAGAAAACGAGGTTAGGCAATATTATGCAAACATCTCAAGACCTGGTTAATAGATCCTGACACTTTGGAAGGACGGATTCTCCAAAGCCCAACAGTGGGTTCTTTTGGGGTTTGATGGTCTTATCACTTTCTGAGAGAAAAGACCTGTGCAACAAACAGGAGAGAAGATAATATTTTTGGTTCAGGTAAATATTAAAGCTAAGGATTCATATAAAGTTTTAGAGTTGCCCAAAGCTTTTAAAATTTACTGAAATTTAAGAGTATTTGTTTTCCTTTATTTTTACATAGTCTCACTCCACAAGATCTGCTTGTAATGACACTACTTAGCTGCTACGAATGGAAAATTTTAAAGCTAAATAAAAATTATATCATGTGGGCCCTGGCTGGGTAGCTCAGTTGGTTGGAGCATTGTCCTGTACTCCAAAAGGTTGCAGGTTCTATCCCTGGTCAGGGCACACACCTAGGTTGTGGGCTGGATCCCGGTCGGGATGCGTGCAAGGCAACTGATTGATGTTTCTCTCTCTCTCTGTCTCTCTCTCTTCCTCTCTCTTTCTCTCTCTAAAAATCAATGACTATATCCTTGAGTGAGGATTAAAAAAAAATTGTATTATATGGATACAGAGAGAGAAGGTGATTAGAAAATAGAACTAAGGGCCCTAATTCCTGAATTATTTTTTTAAGTTCTGCCTTTACTCCACCTAAGCTTTCTTTTCCATAAAGCTTTAAGCTGTTATAGTGCAAATTGCACCTTGCAGCAAGATTTAGTTAATGACTACCTGCAAATCGTTTTAGAATCTCAAGGGAGGAATGTTATTAGAGTGTAGCACAGTAAATGCTCTCTGTGCAGGGAAAGCTTCCCCAGCTCATGGCCCCAGGCTCTGATATCATCAGCCCTCATGAATTTCTGCCCTGTGTTTTATAGGAACTTGCTTTTAAGGAGAGAAAAACACTGCAGACATTATCTAATTCCTCCTGGTAACATTCATGAAAGTTTGGGTGGGGCAGGTGTTATTATTACCCAACCCATTCTGCAGATGTCTGAAATCAAATTGAAAGTTAAGTGACTTTCCCAAGGTCAAAGAGAAGCTGAATGAGATCCAGGAGGGTTCCGTGTGGGGTTTCCCAGTTGTCAGCCCCAGAGCTTTCATCTGCCGACTCTGGAGTCAGCAAGCAGACTTGGGGGAGCTCGCAGGTCACGCAGAGCTAATTCGGAGCCAGGGGGCCTGAGTCTGCCCCCTTCCGCACTAACTGTGTGATGCTGGGCAGGTCATTGGTCCTTCTCAAATCAGTTCCTCTGCTTTAAAACAGGGCCCGATTAGAAGTATGTGCCCCTAAACTGCTGGGTTAGATAAAATCATGCATTTTCCAAGTTATGGCACATGATGAAATATGTCCCATCACATTAACGTACCAGAGGGTAAAATCTACAATCATGAGGTTGAAATTCACAAGCACAGATGTGAACGTTGATAAATTAATTGACTTTATTATCTAGATTTATTTCAAAATGTGCAATCAAAATAGCCCATCGCGAAAAAAATAGCCCTGATGATTTTACATGACTTTAATGCAGGAAATGTATGCGGAAATTTATGTCTTTGATACTTTCTCTTACCCATTATTTTATGACCCTCAGACGGTTTCATCTGTTGCTCACAATAAAAGAAGTCCTACCAGCTACCATATTGTTCTGTCATTTTCCTTTTTCCCACGCTCTTCTCCTCACCCATTGGTGTCCCCCAGGACCCCCTGCGAGGCCTATGAGAAGTCCCCCTCCAGGCACTGCCGATGCGCGCCGGGCATGGCCTGCACCGCAGCCAGGGTGCCGGGGTCCTCCTGGAGCCAGAGGGGCCCCGTGTTCTCTGCAGTTTTCTAATTACCACAGCGAAGCAGTGTCCTAAGCCAGAGTAGGGGTTTCTCTGCACCTGGGCTGGGTTACACCTTTCCCCGTGGCTCTTCTTCCTGTGCCCTGATGTCATCAGGAGTTCAGGACAAGAGCTTCAAAACCAACACAGCACGTGGACGCTGAATCGGGGGGGGGGGATACTGAGGAGCGGGGGTGGCGCTGTGCCCTCTCTCCCTGACCCTCTCTTCTCTGACCGCTAAGGCTTAAGAAAAGAAAAGAAAAGAAAAGAAAAGAAAAAAAGAGGCTAGATGATAACTATCATGCTTGTCTGAATGTTTTTTTAAGGAAGGGTGCCATAAGATTTCCTCAGAAGACACCTCGGACATTTATGTAAGTGATCTGTGGTTGGCAGCTAGTCTAGGATAGCAGACATGTCCCAATGGGGAGTTGGACAGACGTCATCCGACATCATTCCCTGTCTTGTCATAGATTAACTGTGAAGTAAAAATATTAAGGCAAAGTTAATAAATATGCACGTGATTTAAGGTTAGCTTTTTACTCCATATTTTTTATAAATCAGTTGCCTGCCTGGATTCAATTGATTTTATTTAATAAATGAGTGGTGTCCCAGTTGGTAGTAGCTATTCCTTTTCCTTACTGTCCCCCTCCTTTCCCATTCCTTTTTCCAGTGAAAATGAAAAAGAAACATTTATTGATCACATATATTTAAAGTTTTGGAGATTATAGTATATATTAAGCCAAACAATGTCCTACCTGTCCTAGCAGGGAAGTCAGTGTTTCAATAATTTATACGGTCATTTTTTTGGGGGAGGGGGGAAGGAGTGGAAATTACGTTATCTGTCTTTTTCCTTCTCTTCCTCATCCACTCCATCTGTCCTATATCCAGTCTCACAGCTGGAGAGAGGAAATTTATAGATTCTAAAGTGAGACTAATTGACAATTTGTTTTTAGAGCATGAAAACTTTTTTCCCTGGAGAAAAAAAGCTAACGACGGGTATTCCAAACTGGATCGTTTGGTTTGTGCCAGGTATACAACATCTAAAACACAATCTCACTTTCTTTTTTGGCTTAAAATACCTGGAAGTTGACTTATTTACTGTACTGGTGTTGTGGTTTCTTATTTGGTTTTGTTCAATTATATTTGAGATATTGCACAGAGCAGAATTTTCAAGGAGCTTGAACCCAGAAAATGAACACACACCACTCACCCTGTAGGTCGGAAGTCTGGCTCTATCATAAATTCCAGAAGAATCCCTGTGTCCAAACCAGAGGCTTGAAGAACTGGAGACTTTATTATATATCTAGACTAGGCTTTTAAACATATCCTCATTAGGATATAAAGATTTATTATATTCTCTTTTTTTTTTTTTTGCAACATTCTGTTTCAGGGTGCTAAAAATACTGAAACAAAAGCATTGACATTTGGTCTTCCAAGTTTTATTTAGGACCATATTTGGATGACTGGATCAGGGGAAAAATCGAAAGATTTATAACCAAATGAATGCTCATGAAATTCCCAGTCCATTCTCCTTGGACTAAGAATGTCAGACTATATATTAGGAAGATGTGTGTGTATGTGTGTGCTTGCTCGAAGCGAATCTTACCTAAAGGAATTGTTACACTGACTAAACTCCTAATTAAAGGCATAATAGCTAAAGGCACTGAAGCTTATTTATTTTATATTTTTGTGCTCTAGACTTTTGACCAGCAAACCTTCACAATATGCACGGAACCTAATGCAATATGGAACCTAATAACTGAAATTTCACTGTGTAAGTCATCTTGAATGATCATTAAGAAGTACTTTCCCCCAACTGTTACTTATTACTAGAGGAGAGTTTATCTTTTTGCTACATTCACGACTACTATCAGCTACATGGTATATAAATAAAAGTGTTAAGAAAAGCCCAAGCACTTCCAGAATGACTGTAGGCTACAGGACCCGTAAGAAAGTACCAGCGAAGTGGCATATTCATAAAAACTGGCTGGATGGGATGGAGAGGTAGTCACTTTCTCTCCATTTGTCCCGGCGCAAAAGCTGTTAAATCAGGTCACAGCCTGCCCTGTCTCACAATTATCACTGTTGTTCAGTTGTAAAGGAAGAGAAGGGTTTTTTGTTGTTGTTGCTATATTTATTTTGTTTTGATTTTAAGAAGTGTTTCAGCAAGTTTAGGAAGAGGAAGTTAAATTTATGCCAAGTTATCACTGAGTTTTGCGGGTATTCCCTCTCGCTCTCCTCCAGAGCTGGGAATTTCCCTACTTTGCTCCAGACTTGCCCCACCCCCTCACCGGTGGAGTGGCTTTCCCCGAGACCTGCTCCCTTGTAGGGAGTCCATGCCCAAACAGAAAGTGTTTGATGTTTTTGGATACAGTACAATAATTCAGGCAGAATTTTATCCTTCAAAGAGTCTTTTCTCCCCAACCCAGAAGATAATTCTTCATAGGCACAGAACATTTTCTCGCCTGAGTATCTCAAAGTCAGCATGAACAAAGACATACACAATAGTTTCGTAATATAAATGAGAACTTTATAGTTTCGTAAATTTAAATTAGTTTTGTAGTTTTGAAGTTTAAATTATTGCATACTAATTGTTATTCATTATAACAGAATAGAATAAAATATAAAGATAGTAAATTAGTGCTTCCAGTTTCCTCATTTACTAAACATTACTGGGTATTGACATTTGCTAACATTTACACTCATATTTTTTATTTAAGTCTAAGAGTAAAAAAAATCATCAATAAGAAAATAGTGGTTGTTTTTAATTTTCAAAGATAGGGATAATTAAAGATAATTTTAATTGTGAATACTATTATTTTATGTCTGTAGGCTGGCTACAGGAGAGTACAATGCTGGGCACAGATTGAAATTGTTCACGTTTGTCCTTGTACAAGGTATTCATATGTGTGTATTAGTTACATCTATACACTGAAGTTACTAAAAGAGAGTCTTGATTCCACTCTGGGGTTAAGTATGGCTCCCAGGGCCGAGGAAGTGAAGATATGCATCTTGAATTATTTATCTTCTCTACAGGGTGGAACAAGGGAGAAGGATCTGTATTCCTAATTATGCCTTCTGCCTCAGGCTCCCATATGGCTTAACAGGGCCCGGGTACTGATCTTGTCTTCATTTAAAATTTTGATAATTTGTTTATCATGATATGTTTGCATTTATTTAGATTTTTTATAATTATTGCATTAAAATATGATTTCTTTAGATTCCTGAGCTTTTTGGAACCTCCTTAAATTTTGTGCTTGAGGCAAAGGCCTCACTTACCTCATTCTAGTCCCAGGCCTGCCTTTCTGTTTTTGCTTTGTTTCTCTGACTCTGAAGAGTGAGTTTTGTGGCCATTTCTGATTAATTGAAATGCCTAATAGCTGGAAAGGGGCTCAGCATAGAATAGATGTTTGATACGTGGTTAGTGACATAAAGGCTAGCTAATTGTTTAGGCCTGGTCTCTTCCAATACAAAGAGTTCAGTGATATGGACCAAGGGACCCTGACAATGTGCCCCACGACCTCTCCTAGGAGATTGACAGAGAGGGGCAGTTCTCCTGGAGAACTGTAGGCTTATTGTTTTGGATTTCTTCAGATAAATACCAAGAAATGAGATTTGCTGGCTAATTCGAAAAGATATATGCACCCCTATGTTCATTGCCACATAGTTACAATAGCCAAGATATGGAAGCAACTTAAGTGTCCAGCAATAGACAATTGGATAAAGATGTTGGACAAATATACAATGAAATATTGCACGGCATAAAAAATGAAATCCCATTTGCGACAACATAGATGGACCTAGAGTGCAATGTCAGAGAAAGGAAAATACCATATGATTTCGCTTATATGTGGAATCTGAAAAACAAAATAAACAAACAAAACAGAAACTCATAGATATAGAGAACAAACTAATGGCTGCCAGGGCATAGGGGTAGAGGGCTAGGAGAAAAAGGTGAAGGGATTAAGAGGTACACATTGGCAGTTACCAAATAATCACGGGAATATAAAGTACAGAATGGGGAATCTAGCCAATAATATTGTAATAACTGTGCATGGGGTCAGGTAGGTACTAGACTTATGAGGGAGTTCCTTTCTTAAGATATAAATGTCTAACCACTATGCTGAACACCTGAAACTAATATAATATTAAATATTAACTGTAATTGAAAAATTAAAAACAAAGAATAGTAGGCTCTACTACTACTGCATATAAGCAGCTGCAGGCCCATCTTGAAGGCAGCTCCTGCCTGTGAACGTGACCAGCGTCTGCAAGACTGCAGAGCAGAACGGTTGTGGAACGAGATCACCTGGGTTCGCTCACTAGCTGCACGACTCTGGGCAAGTTACACTGCTTCTGTGCTCAGTTTCTTTATGTATATTGTGGGGATATTAATAGTACCTACCTCATGCAATTTCTGTGAGGATTAAACGAATTAATAGATTCGTCTTAGAGTAGGTTCTCTAGAAAACTGCCCGAGGGAAAGCTCATGAGCTAACTCTATCAGGGAGTGAAACCCCAGGAAACGGGAGTGAGAGGAAAGGGAATTTGTCAGGAAAGGAGGGAGAACAAATACAAGAGGGTGTGCTGCTACTGCGCTGGCCACAGTATACTGGGTACTGGTCTCACAGGACCACTCCAAGAGACTGGATGAGAACATGTAGATCCTCAGAGAAGAGGATGAGCAAGCAATTTGTCTTCTGGCCACTTCCTGTCTCTTATCCTTCATTGGTGTAAGGTGGCCCATGAGGCTGCAACTTCCTCCCGTGTCTGGATTGTATTAGCTGGCACTCTGGGCAGCTGGTAGAAAAGCCAGAATCCAGGTTTCTCACCCAGCCCGGTACCAGTCTAGTGCTTGCTCCCTGTTGGGCAGAGCCTCGCATAGTGGCTCCTTCATCTTTAGTGGCCACTGTGGCTCTGGCTTTACAGCCACAGGGATAGCATGAGCCCTGTTTTCAGACTCTGGATTCTTCCCAGTATCCCCAACACCGGAAGGAGCTGCTGCTCCTTCAGCAAAGTAATCTTTTTTGTATGTTTGAGGCAAGCACTTTTTTTTTTTTCTCTTTTTTTCTTTTGTATTGACTGGTCCCTCTGCGTCATAAGCAGTTCTTGTGATTTTCAAATGTCAGGATTTTTGGGGTCATTTTTAGCTCAACTCAAATGGTGCCTCGTCAGAGAAGCCTCCCAATGAACAGCACAGCTTTCCTTATTACCAGGTAAAGAGATACCCTGACACCCTTCTTTTCTTAAACTTGTTTGCTTATTTTAAAAAAGCTCGTACCTTTGCCCCACAAATGAAGGGCATTTTATGTCATAAAAGGAAAGGGCGTGAATCCGGGCCCTCAGCTTGCTCTCACACCCTGCAGCCTGACAATTCACACAGCCAAACCACAAGTGGAACTAATGTCTCATTATGACTTCCCATCGCATCTGACCTGTTGTGAATCAGCCCCCTTCCCTGTCAATATCAAAATGGGCTTGTTCAGGTTGAGAAGAGATGTCATTTCTCTTCCTGTTTCTTTTTTATTCTCTTCAGAACAATTAATTTTGACTTTGAACTCTTGGCCTGTAGTAAATTTAAGGCTGGCACCTGAAATGCAGAAAGCAAAATCAGCAAAATGCAATTATAAGAGATGCTTTGTATGTTATTTTCTTCCCCCTCCATCTCTTTGCCCCCCCCTATCCCCCACAGAACAAGTGTCTGGTGGAGTCCCTGCTACCACATCCTCAGTTCTTTATTCCAGATACTTGTTTCATTCAGAGTTTTTGATCATCTTTTGGCAACACATGCTAAATAATTCACAAGGCCCAGGAATTCACCTTGTGGCAAATATAATGCATAATAAAAAATTAAAATTAAATATTCTAATATTTCCCCATAATTATGGTTTAATTTAATATGATCCTTCAAGGACAAAAATAGTTAATTGACCAATTATAGTTCCTGCTTCAAAATTGACAGGAGTCTTTATAGTCTCCGTTTTCTTATTTGTCCCCTGCGAAGTAACTTCTACATAAAGGATAATAACCACAACTGGCATCTTTATTTAACAAATTCAGAAATGAACATTCTCATTGCCAATTGATTCCTCAGCTTCCATGTAGTGTAACCATCTGCTGGTTGAACACATTTCAATGACAACTTGACCGTGGTTACCCACGTGTTAGCTATGCATATGGAGCCCATCAATGGTGGCAATGGACAACCACATGAGCTGTCTTTCCATTAGAGAAGTTCTAACCACTAGGAAGGTCTTTTGTGTATCATTGAGCTGCAATCTATCTCCTTGTGACATTGGCCCACTGATTCTTGGTCAGCCTCAGGTGCAGTGCTTCACAACGTGTGCTCTGTGAGTCACCTGCATCAGAGTCACTTGTGGTTCTTGCTGAAATGCAGGTTCCTCAGTTCTGCTCCGGACAGGCCCATCTGAGTGGCAGGTGGTGGCTTTGGAACCCCAGATTTGTGTTTTCATAAGCTTTAATGAGTTGCCCCTGTTGGTTTATGTTTGAAGGCCAGTGACTCCTACAGACCTAGTCCTTCAGACAGTTGTCATCTGTTCTCCAGACCAAATGTTGCTCGTATGAAATGGTGCCAAGTTTCGTTCTCTTTGAACTGTTTTATTTTATTAGAATTTGTGACACCCAGAACTGAAGATAAAGCCCCAGCTGTGCCCTGGCAGGGGTGGGAGGTGGGGCAGAATGAAGAAGCCAACTCCTTCTTAGCAGAGATAGTATATTTCTTATAAAAGAAACAAGTCATGAAATTAAATACATTTATTTGCTTCAAGAACTACAGTTAGCCATTGGAAATTCTGTCTAGAGAGGAACAGCTTGAATATAACTGGATTTTCAGAGAAAAATATTCATGTGTTAGCTTTGGCACTATGTTTGGTAAAACCTCACTACTCTGGTTTGCCAATTTGGAATTTTTGGTAGTTGGCATGGGGCTAACTAAGATAAAGATGATCTTTGGCCTCTCTATGCTAAGTGGATTCAATAAACAAAAAGTAGTACGAGAGGCCCCAGCCAGTTTCTTGGAGCATCATCCTGTGTACCAAAAGGTGGCAGGTTTGATCCCCAGTGGGAAGTGTACGGGAGGCAACCAATCGCTGTTTCTCTTTCTCTCTCTCTCTTCCCCATTCCTCTCTCTTCACAGTCAATAAACATATCCTTGGTTAAGGATTTTTATAAAAAGGAGCATAAAAGATTGCAGGACTATAATTAACCTACTTGAGAGGACACATTTTTCAAGTATGTACTTTGATATCATCTGTTTGTGTACTATCAACTTATATATTAGTAAAGTAATTCTCGTTTATGAAAGCAAGTCTATAAAAATATCTCCTTGGCAGTACTTTTTTGGACATCATATAGATATTATTATTTATATATGAAACCATAATGTTTTATTTGTTTAAAGAGTATAATTCCCAATTTTCATTAGTTTAGACTAGCCCCCTCCTCAGTTTTTCTGAGTTGAATAAAAGTTGACTGCATGCAACACTTGGTAGACTAGCTAAAGGTTGACCATTTTCTTGACTTAAGATGTTTACATTTTAGTCCTTCTTGTAACCTGGTGGTTATTACTGTCTGTGTGAGCAAGTATTTCTAAAAATAAAACAAATACAAGATGATTTGTAAATCTTTCCCACAAAGCCATTTAATATTTAATAATGGAAGGCTGTGGTT
Source organism: Macrotus californicus (assembly GCA_007922815.1). Lineage (NCBI taxonomy): Eukaryota > Metazoa > Chordata > Mammalia > Chiroptera > Phyllostomidae > Macrotus > Macrotus californicus. The sequence continues at coordinate 2,804 of VMDR010010664.1, read as the reverse complement.
TTTCTGCTGCTTCTCTTACAAATTCTTAGTCTCTTTTCTATGGTTCCTCTTCCTCCTTCCCGCTCCCTGGACCTAGTGCTTGATCCTTAGCTTTCTCTGCTTACCTCTCTCTCTTTTGGAGAATTCCTTCACTCTTAGGGCCCTATCTCCACTTAACCTCTGCCACTGACTTCCAGGTCTCTTGCTCTAATCTCTGGGCTGATTGCTGCTACTTGATTTCAAAAACAAAGTAAATTCTTATCAAGCATCTACTCTGTGGTCCTTTCATAACAGTAACCTAATTTTGTCCTTATAACAACCTCGTGAGGTGCATTGCATCACTCCTGTTTAAATATGGGGAACCTGAGGCTTAGAAAGTTATGCTCAACATTACTTTAACTCAACATTAGTGAGGATAGGTTGGTTATTGTCTGTCACCATGTTGTCTCCATGATGTTCAGAGACTATAACTGCCTTTGCTCAACAATTTTTGTACTTGACTTGGTATACAGTAAGCACTAAATAAACATTTGAGAATGAGTGAATGAATGGTCAGATATGCACTTTAGGAAGACAATAGGCAACAATTAGTTTGATTTGAGGAGTCCAAAAGCATCAGGGAAATTGAGAAGCAATTGCAATAGCTCAGATAAGAGATGACGTAGCTTAATGGTGGTGGTGCCATAGAGAAATGGTGCGCTGAGCTCCTAGTTTACAGGAGAGAGAGCACTTCATTCAGTCTGGACAGTGCTTTGCAAAAATCTTCAGGTGCTCACGGTCACAGGATTTGGAGATTTACTAGATTTCAAATTTTCTTGCTGGTTGACCAGGTATATGATGTTGCCACTAACTCAGTTTGGAAATACAGGAGAAGATCTTCAGGTCTTTAATCATTCTGCTGCCAGATTAATCTCCCTTAAATGCTCTTCTCCTGGGCAAAGATCCAAAGTGATCTTCAATGAACCTCACAACAGATACTCATTTTTTAAAAAGATTTTATTTATTTTTTAGAGAGAAAGGAAGGCGCAGAGAAATAGAGGGAGAGAAACATCAATGTGTGATTGCCTCTCATGTGTCCCCTACTGGGGACCTGGCCTGCAACCCAGACATGTGTCCTGACTGGGAGTTGAACCGGCGACCCTTTGCTTCACAGGCCTGCACTCAATCCACTGAGCTACACGAGCCAGGGCAGGTATTGATTTTTTATTTTGGTACCCAAATAACCTATTTTAGTACTCAATGATTTGGTACCTTCTCCTCTCCTGAGTACAAATGAATTCTAAATCCCTTATGTGCCAGGAGAATATCACTTAGTTTTTGTTTTTGTTGCTGTTAAGTGTAGGATCTAGCCTAGTGCTGGGTGAGTTGTATGTGCGTAATACTAATTTGTTCAAAGTATTTGAAAACAATTATATAATGTAGTGATGCTTTGAAATTCATGATTATAAGGGTGGAGTGATTTAGAAAAATAATAATGTAACCTGCCTTTATGTGAATCTGTTATAATTCATAACACAGTTGACCCTTAAACAACATGGGTTTAAACTGTATAGGTCCACTTATACATGGCTTTTTTTCAATATCTTCTCTTCCTGAATAACATTTCCATTACTCTAAGCATACTTTATTATAATAATACAGAATATAATTCATATAACATACAAAATATGTGTTAATTGACTGTTTATGTTATTTATTTGTAAGGCTTCTAGTCAATAGTAGGCTATTAGTAGTTAAGTTTTGGGGGAGTCAAAAGTTATATATGGATTTTCACCTGCACTGGGGGCTGGCACCCCTAACCCCCACATTGTTCAAGGGTAATAGCAAATGCTTATGTAGTATATTTTATATGTTAGACATTAATTCTAAATGCTTTGCTTTTAATGGCTTATTTAATCTTCACAACAACCCTATAAGATAGATACAATTATTATCCCCATTTTATAGCTGAGGACATTGAGGAGGTTAAGGACATTATTTAACATTTCACAGCTAGTAAGTATAAAGTTGGGATTTGAACCCAGGTAAGTGTTGTTTGAATGCATACTTAAGTACCACAACAGGTACAACATCTTAGAGATAACTCAGGATGCACTGATTTTTATAGTTACAAGTAGTTACCCCATTTATCAAAGCACAATATCTGATTAATAAATGCTAAGAAAAGGTGATCAAAATTTATAATACTCTTGAGCAAATATATATCCTTCCATTTCTCTCATCATCTGATATGCTCATGCTTAGTACCATTAAAAATAATAAAGGATTAAGTAGTTATTTCACATCTGTAACTCATTTGATTCTTAAAAGCCATGTGGTGGGTGGATGGACATTTTTGTCCTCCATTTTAAAGAGAAAGGCGATACAACCAGTGCTAGAAGAGTGGAGATGCTGATAGGGCTCTCGTTTCTCGCCCAGGGTTTCCATAGCGCTAGTGGTTGAGTGTCTGACTCAAACTCCTTAACAAGAGCACACTTCTGAAGGGACAACCTATAAAATCCAATGTTTTTGTACATGTAGGAAACATTGAATTTCAGATTGGAATTTCCTAGGTCAGGTGTACAAGTATAAAGCACTGAAATTCAATAAGAATTCTTGCTAAATTGTCTTATTCAAAATAATCCTATATTGTGTTTTGAATTTCTGAACCAATTAACTATTTTTAAGTATATTTTATTGATTATGCTGTTACAGTTGTCCCATTTTTTCTCCCCTTTATCTCCCTTCATCCTTTATCCCCCTACCAGCGTTTCCCCCACCCCACCCCGCCTTAGTTCATGTCCATGGGTCATACATATAAGTTCTTTGGCTTCTCCATTTCCTAT
>VMDR010010663.1:0-30260 GCA_007922815.1 Macrotus californicus | reverse complement strand
CACAAACATAAAAAGTTGGTCAGCCTTGCTCCTCATGAGGGAAATGCAAATAAAAGACCACTGAGATATCACTTTTTTCCTCAGCAGATTAGAAAATATTGTAACTTGATAATATCCAGCATTAACAAATGTGTGTGTGAGGGGGATACCATCAAACAGTCTTGGTAGAAATGTAAATTAATAATGCCTTTCTGGCAGTATCTGACATGTGAAATGGAGCTTCAACCCAACGATACAATTTCTAGGATTTTATATTGAAGAAATATTTGCACCTGCAAGTAGAAGTTAAAATTCCCTCTGTCTCACTTGGATAAAAAATTAAATAGAATTTAAATGTCCATCAGCAGAAATGTGGTTGGTAAACTATGAGATATCACTATTATGTGAGCCCATTAGAAAACAAAATGCATTGTTCACTCAAAATAAATACTGAATAACTTATGTGTTGTACACCCATTAGAGAAGTAAATGATTCCCCCCAAAATATGTAGTTACATGTTCATATTTGTATGCCAACGCACAGAGAAAGGACTAGAAAGTTACAGGTAAAATTGCTGTCTTTGGGTCGTGTTTTGGGAGGGGAGTTGGGTTAGAATATTGGAGGAGAAGGTTGTGTTTTTGGTGACCTGTCTCCTTTAATTTGAAAGCTTTTCAGCTGTCATGGCTTTTGGCTAAATACTCATACTCAATAAAATAACCTCCTGTTTCTCTTGGATTTTCTTCTGGATTTACCTCTGAGCTCCTTTAGCAGGAGCTACAGACAAGAGGGGTCTAAAAAGATACGCAGCCTTTGTCTCTCCATCTTGGACAAGTTAACTCTGGGATTGTGGTGCTTTGGTTTATTTATTCATATACAGGGTCTGGCACAAGTAACATCCCTTTTTTATTACAAAATCTATTATTACAAAATCACGAGCCTGTAATTCTGTAACACAACAATATCACACTCAAGCACACCATATGACATTTTAGGTGAAATGTTCAAATTAAAACTATAAATTGTTACACTCATATTATTACCCTACCAACCACACTCCAGCAGCTGTTACTTCTGCCAGACCCTGTGTTTGTCACCCTTGCACTGTGTAATAGTATGTTAATCATGCTGGACTCGTGGAGTGTTAACATTTATTCACCAGTGCTAGCCCCACTCCGTACTCCGTGTGAAAATCCTGGCAGGGCCTATGACTTCACTGATCACTCAGGAATAACAGACCCCTCAGTCACTTGTGTCATCAACACAGCCTCAATTCAGGAATTAATAGTCCAGCCCCATGTAATAATCAAACTTTTGAATGTGTAATATTAAATCATCTCTCCTCCCGCAGTTCAGTCCTGCTTCCAATGACCCTTCAGAATGGAACAGGGGTCACTGTCCTTTCCTTGTCACCTGCCCAGCATTTCCTCCTCTCCCACGCTCTGTGAGGGCCCATGCAGCGAGAGGGCGTGAGGGAAGTTCTCGCTTGACTGCCGCTCTCAAAAGCTGCCTTTGTGTCTTGGGACCTTGCAAGTTCTTCTGTGAGTCCCTCAGAGGCTCCCATGCAGGGCCTCCTCAAGTCCAGCTTCCTCGAAGTGGGCAATGGCCCTTGTTTGGCTGGTGCCTCCGCAGCCTTGCTGACCCCAGGCTTCTGTGTCCACCTTCTTCTGAGCTCTACGAGGAGCTTATTTGGATGGGAGAGCATCCCAGGACCACATTCTTCTGTGGGTTTCTCCCAGTTTGGGGACTCTCACAACACTGCCTTGTTTTTTTTCTTTCTTATTGAATTTATGGGGTAACATTGGTTAATAAAATTATATAGGTTTCAGGTGTACAATTCTCTAACACATCATCTGTACATTGTATTGTGTGTTCACCACCCCAAGTCAAGTCTCCTTCCAGCACCACTTGTCCCCCCTCCACCCCCCTTTCCCTCTGGTAATTGCTATATTCTTGTCAGTGTCTATGAGGTCTGTTTGTTTTGCTTAATTCCTTCTCACAGCACTGCCTTGTCCTCAGAGGGACCTGTCGCTATTTCCCTGCACCACGGGCTCTTAGCTAGTTGCTTGCCTTTTCTATCTCGCAACTTGGAGAAACATCTATCGAGCTCTGCAGATGCTCCCTTTGATGCCCTTCCCACTAGAACTGGAATAAGAGGCAGGTACTCCTCTACCCCTTCCCTGTTGGGAGGAGGGCTGAGCAGGAGGAGCCATAGACAACATAGACCCCAAGGAACCGTCTCTAAAAGCCCACCATTAGGCACTTTCATGTGATGGATCCAAAATCCCAATGAGTCAGAACCTCATGGAGGCCTTGTCTCTGCCCTTTTAAGTTCACATTATGAATGAACAGATCCAGAGCTGAGGAACTAATTTTTAATATTTTCTTTAAGTATTTACCTCTTGGCTTGCACCTTCTGTTGGAATTACCTCTCCATTTTGTATTGATGCCTGAGTGGAAAATTTCAAATTAACATTCTGCTTCCATTTATTTTCTGGTTTATTGACCTGAAAACAATTATTGAGCACCTTTTATCTGCCAGATATAGTTACAGAGACGGATCGCTTGAGACAGTTAACTTCTATGAGCAAACAAGAGAACAAAATGAAAAGGAGAGCTGCTGGTCCATCTGTGGTTAGGGACCCACGTTCTCCTGTTCGCCTACAGTCGCTTTGTCATGTTTTCTTAGAGCAGAAGCTCTGATACCACAAAGTGTGTTTGGATTAGCCTTGATCAAAACCTTCACTCTTGGGCACACACCGAGCTTGGGAATCAGGAGTAAAAATTACATTAATTGAGCAGCCACACCTACAGTGTGGAGTTTTATTTATTTTTTCATTTTTTATTTTTATTTTTTTTATTACTTTATTGTTGTTCATTTACAGTTTGCATTCCCCCCGCCACTCTCCCCCCACCCCAGCCAATCCCACCTCCCTCCCCTACACCCACCCTCCCCCTTGGTTATGTCCATGTGTCCTTCATAGTATGGAGTTTTAGAGTGAGGTAAACATGGATCGGAATCCAAGTTTCACTATAGGGAAAGTTTCTTGATCTCTCAGAGTTTTTATCAGTAACATGGTGTGATGGTTACTTTTATGTACGAACTTGAATAGGACATGTGGTGCCTAGACATTTGGTCAAACATTAGTCTGGATGTGTCTGTGACGGTGTTTCTGAATGAAATTGACATTTGAATCAGTAGGCCGAGTGGAGCCAATCCTTGAGCTAGACACTGACAGGGATGAACATAGACGAGCCCCCTTCCCTTGTGAGTTTACATTCAGGGTGGTGGAGTGAGGGGAACAGAGAAAAACAAAATAGAACCAACATCAAGTAAGTAAATAAGCAAATAGAAAACTAACAAGCTGCAGACACGCAAGGAAAGAAATAAAAAGGTGATGAGAGAGACTAATGGGGTGCGGAGGGGACTCTAACTAGGTGGTAAGGCAAGGACACAAAGGGAAGGTGACATTTAACCTGAGACTGCAGGGATGAGACAGAGCCAGCCACTCACAGGGTGAGGAGAAAAATTCCAGACAGAAGAACATCATCCTTGAGGCAAAGTGGACTTGGCCTATTCAGGGAAGAGAGAAAATCAGTGTTGGGACACGGGAGAGGTGAGAGAGGGTGTCACCAGGTGAGGTAAGAGAGAGGTGGATGTGAGTTAAGTTAGGCAGGGTATTGAACTGCTAGCTTCTAGTGTGGATTTTATTCTAGGTCTAATGGGAAACCATTGAGGGCGGATGGAGAGTAACGTACTGTAAATTCCATGTTAAGATCTTGCTTTCTTGTTGCAACACAGAGAATGGGTTGGAAGGGTACAAAAGTGGCAGCAGGTAGGAAATGTTGCATTGGTCTTGCTTGAACAAGGAAGATTTGATGGTGGACTCAGTTATGGTGATGGTGATGGAAATGTGGTATTTCCACATTTGCACAGCAAATTTGTGGTATAATTCAGAGAGAGAATCAGTAGTATGTGTTAATGGATTAGGTGGGCTGAGGAAGTTGCAAGAAAGGAAGGATAGAGAGATGACTTCTTGATTTCCAGGTTTAGCAAATGATTGGAAGGTTGTGCCATTTTTCTGTTAGTGATTCTGAGGACATGGCAGGTGGGCAGAATTGAGGAGGAATTGTGGTAGGGGGTGTGTGTGTGAAGAGTTTTGTGTCGGTGTGTTAAGGTTGGTATTTCTGCGAGACATAAGTAGAGTTGTAAACGACGCCATCAAGTTTGTTAGTCTGGACCAGTGGTTCTCTCAGTGAGAGTCAGAAGCACCCAGAGGGCTGGATAAAACAGATTGCTGGGCCCACCCCCAGTTTCTGATTAAGAAGGTTTGGGTGGGGCCTGTGAATTTGCATTTCTGACAAGTTCTCAGGTGACGCTGATGCTGCTTGTCCAGGGTTCCCACTTCAAGAAACACTGGTCTAGACAGAGGATAATTCCAGGAGTCTGGAAGTCATCAGCATGCAGATAATATTTAAATCCATGGAACTAGATGAGGTTGCCTAATGAGGCTGTGCAGAGAAACAATAGAAGGAAGACTCGGATTATGTTTCAAGGCAGAGCAAAGAAGAAAGGCTTAGTAAAAGCAGGATCAGAGAAGTAGAAAGAAAACCAAGAGAGTGTGGAGTTTCAGAAGCCAAAGGGATTGAGGGTTTAAACATGACAATGCTATTGAGAAACAGAGTAAGAGGGCAGTGACGTGTCCATCAGTTTATCAACATTAGAACCACTGTCAAGAGCAAGTACTTCACAAACGTCTCTCAGTATCCTTCGCAGATCCCATCAGAGGAGTAATGTTAGTTCCATTTTATAGTTAAAGTGAGGCTCAGAGATTATACAGTTTGTCAGGGCAACAAAGGACCTAAAGCCCAGATTTCTTTCTGCTGACATCACAGGGAATGAAAAGGTCGCTGCATCCTCTACTTGCTGCTAAAATCTGTAAGGCAGGCCAGCCTTTGGCAAAACCTTGAAGTTGGCATCCTGCGCATCCTCGCGAAGGCATCCAGTAGCCTGTGGCTGCTCCCAGACAGCTTGCAGTGACGCTCCTTTCCCTCCATGTTCACCTGCTGTGCTGATGAACTCCCTGTGCCTCCCAACTTTCTGTTCTGCTTTCCATACTCAAGACCAACCTGGACCTCCTTCCTTGGTAATGGCCTAGACCCATCTGTGCCCCAATGAGAATGGGTAAAAGTACTACTCGGTCAAGTGCAGTAAAGTTTAACAACCCACTTTCTGAATGGGAAAAAGCCCTAATTTCCAGTGTTTACTGATGTCAAGGTACCAATAGCTGATTCCAAGCTATCAGTAGGTTGTGAACAGGAAGTTAGGAAGAGATGCATACAGTTGACTCTCTGGGGCCACTGTGAGTTGGTTCCAGCACACCGCCGGAATGATTTAAAATGCTCAGATTGCGTTTTTCCATTCTACACACAGCCTTCTGGAGACAATGTCTTAACCACAAGGTGTGAGAACTTGAGGCCATCTGCCCAGCCAGTGGGAGAAGATGTTAGGAACAGGGATGCCTATGTGTAGCTCTTAATCCAGACCTCGAAGGTCATCACCTGCTTCCTCGAGGTCTAATCTAGACCAGGAACAGAGGGAATGTCAGTTTAAAAACTGGCATTTGTATCCCTCTTCGGTTTCCAGGGTTCAAGAATGTAGTTTTATGAGGATTACAGGCTTGTTCTTTGCAGTCAGCAGGCGTTTATGATGGCTGTAACAGGAATGAGAGTTTGGGTCTGGAATAAGCCTTGCTGTTTCTTGCCAGGCTGCAAAGTTTACAGTGGAGACCAGACATATGTCTTGCTCACGCCCATGTGCTACTCTGTTTCTGGAATCAGAGGAGGAGGCCACATCCTCACATAGGCAGGAATGGCTGCTGAGGGTTCAGTCCTGACGCATGAGGGAATTTTAACTTCCTCATGCAACTTCCATTTGCTCTTATTCTTTTATTCCTAAAAGCACAGGCCACAGAAGTGGTCTCCTGGGAGTTATGTGATGTGATATCACGATGGATAGTGTTATAACCTTAGCTCACACTACTTAGTGGGGAGGGGACTGAGTTGGTGGGCAGCAGGGACAAGTGGGAGGGAGCAGGGGTCTCATTGGGAAGAGGAGGGGAGCAGCAAGAGCTGGAACTTGGCAGAGGGGAGAACAACGCTGTGAGATGGTTGGGAGAAGGGTTTCTTTGCGATCTCATTTTTTGACTGTGTTTTGCAAGTGAATACAGTAAGCTTGGGAACAAACCCTTCTAGGTTCAGTGTTGTTTTCAAGTTGTCAGAGAAATCTGAGAATTCTACTTCACTGCTTTTCAGGGAGCTGATCACATAGTGAAGTCTCAGCCCCTAAGAGGCAGCTGGCAGGATGGTGGCACTGCCAGAGACGCTGCTAAAAAGCACTTAATTTTATACCACTACCCAAAGCAGTACTTCCCTTTCTGGGCAAATTCTTATTTCTGGAACTAATTGTTTTATTGTGTATAAATTATACAGACATAAATATCCATGGGCTGCCAGGGGTACTCATAGGGTGATGCTTGAAAGTCACATACTTCCAGTACTCTAGGTGTAAATTTGCTCACACATGCATGCAGGCAAATATATCAAAATAACACTAGTATTTATAATAATACTTTGCAATTCTATACTGCCTTTCATCTGTGGATCTCAGGGTACTTTGCAAGCCTTCATTAATTTTCCCAACACTCCTCTGAGGGAGGTAAATATTATTACCCTCCTCTTTACAGTTGGAGCAGTTGAGGCAGATAAATGATTTGCCTCGGGCCAGTTAGGCAGTGTGGGTGGAGGGCTGGGATTAAGAGCTCAGAGTTCCTAGAGATGTCCATTAGGAAAGAAACCCATTAGTCAAAACCAGAGGGCACTGTGGCACACAAAACACTGGGCTGATGGAGGGCATCACTTTTTCCTGTGAAGTCTATTCGCCATGGTAGAAAAAGCTACCGCTTATTAAACATCTACTATGTAGACGGGAACTTTTCATATGTTATTTCCTATCCTCATCTAGAATAATCCCCATGACACAGATGAGGAGCTGACATTGGCAGTGGTGAGTATCTTGTTCCAGGTCACATAGCCAAGAAGTGCCTGGGCTGGAATTCAGACCCAGATCTGTTTGCCTCTCAGTCCGGCCCTTTCCCCCAGCGCATATTTATGCTCATTTGGAAATTGCAGGAAGGCACCTTTCTCTCCTCCCAAGTCTCTTCCTTTAGTCTTTGTGCCTTTATTTGTCCTGCCTACTGTCAATTTCTCTGCGTAGGACTAAGTTTAAAGACTGATGCTCTATAGCATGTCTGATCTGGACAGACCAGTTCTAAGCACAGAAAAGGGAGCCTCTCGGGTAGGAAGCATGCATGACAACAAATCAGGAAGGAAAACCTTAATTAGTATTACCTTCTGCCTTACTTTGTGTTATTTCTAGTGAGTGTATCAGTCTGGTAGCTTTTGAACAAGGGGGAAATAGCCACGAAGAGAGAGACTATGAATTATCCTGGGACAGATATATTTCCAACCGTGCTGTTAGGAGAGGGAGGCATCAAGGAAAGAGCCAAAGGGACTTACAAGTGTGAGATGAACTAAGTTTTACTCTAGTCTTGGGTCTGCTCAGAGTTAGGCTGCCCTGAGGGGCTCAGCTGAGACTGCCATAACTCACCTTGCAGTCAAACCGGTCTGTATGAGCTGAGGCCATGCAATCTATGGAGTTGCCAAGGTGTTGCTGGAAAGACCTGAGAGTGTGTAGCCCTGCCTATGTGGGAAGGAGCTCAGGAAATCGGGCACCTCAGAGACATACCCCATGGTGCCTGCCTGGTCAATGAGCAGGAAGTGGACCAGCTTGACCTTAGCAGCTGCCTCTGGACCAGGACCAGCCTGGGGCCACCATTGCCTGGTTGGGGTGAAATGGGGGAGGTAAGGAGGCTCCCAAGATTCAGCCAACTAGATAGGATCTGCACCCTTTGGAATTAGACTCTGAAAAGTCAGCGTTGTGGTGTGAGACATTTTGTAAGCGAGATAAGGAAAATCAAATTTGAGTCACAGCTCATTCTCGGAGAAGTGAGAACTACTCATAAAAGTCAGCGATTATTCAGGAATCTGAACCCAGCTGACCTATCTGTTTTATTTGAATTCTTTATAATTAGTTTTGTTGTGATCCTCATGTCCTTTCCCAGCCAACCCCTCTCCTCACACAATCTATACCCAGTTTCTACCACGCTACTACATATGCTTAAAAACAAGATTTTTAAAGAAATTAGTCACTACAAATAGGTTCTCTTGGTTTGATTCAGAATCCATGTGCCTGTTGTGTGTGTGCCTGTCTCTACACACACCCAGCATGCACACACATTGGGTACACGCAGGACTAGAAGCACAGGGACAGCGAGAGAATGTGTCCTAGGTATGTAGAATAGTCTTTTGTTTGTGATAGAATGGCCAGTTGTCCCAGTTCCCTGGGTGCAGGGCTTTCAGGTAAACTGGGCAGCATCGGTCACCCTAGTTAATGAGGACGTTAAACTGAAGGACACACAACCCAAGTTTTTAAGACAGCAAATTCCTTGAAATGGCCCAGTCTGTTAGCAGACATGACCCAAAATCCAAACATAAGCCCACCCTCCACCTGCCCCATGGAGTAAATTAGCACCTGTATAATTTATAAGTTGCCATAAATATTGGAAAGCCTTTAGCAGAAGTCCAACATTAATTTTGGTCTATCTTTTAAATTACAGAATAAGGATTCTGTTGGTGGTTTGGTTTTTCATATGAGTGAAAGACACAGACAAAAATAAAAATAAAAAAAAAGACCCTCGGTGTATTCTATACAGCCATATAAACACATTTGGAAAGTGTTAAGTGGAGGGCAGGGCTGGTAATGGGATTGTAATGGTAATGGGTTGAACGGGGAGCCTACACCTGCTTTGAATGAATGCAGGCAGCTCCGGCAAGTCCGGAGCGAGCAGCCGGATTGGGTGATGTGCTCCCATAGCCATGCTTAACCACATCATCATTAAAGAGCAGAAACCTCTCCTTGTAATCCTCTCCTATAGGACAGCAGGGAGTGTTAGCATATTTGGACTGCTTCACATTCCTTCTTGCCTACTTTTGAGAACATACTACATTTTAAAACTTGTTGGTTTCTTTCATGTTTTATTTGACCCTATGTAATTGCATTCCTGAAGGAATAACAGGCCCCCCTAGTGATTTACACCCTGTATTAAATGTCAGTTTTGAAGAGACACAGTTAACAGTTTGGTTTAACCTCTTGCCTTCCCTCTCTCTATTAGCTCAAAACTGAATTTGAGCTCCAGCTCTTAGGACTCTGAGGCGGGGATGAAAAGATAAAAAATGAGTTTGAAGCAGCCGTAGTGTTGAAGGGAGGGAGCTCCTTAGCTCTTGCCACTTTCCCCCTGGGTAGCCAGTCACCAGCCCAGGGTATAAAAACAGCCCTTTTCTGGTGGTAATTCATACACTTCCAGCACAGCGGTGAGGACGGTGAAGCAGAACCACATTCTAGCTGGGGTTCTGTTTCGTGTGGCCACCCACTGCTCCCGCCCTGGGAACGCCAGCAATTGCCATAAACCACAGGTCTTCTTGCACCGTGCAGTACCCAGTGAGTAGCAGGTTTGATGAAACTGTGGGAAAAGAAACCTGTCTTAGTGATTATCTTATTTCATTTTACTTTGTTTTATTTTATTTATATACATCACTGCTGTGCTGTGATTGTCGGTTGGAGTATTTCATTTGCTCTTGTAGATTCACTTAACGTACATATAACGACGGCTTACTTACCACCTGGGTGAACTAATTTTGAGGAGAATCTTGAACTGAAGCTTGATATAATGGTATATTCCCTCATGTCTCTGAGCATGTGCGCGTGCAGGTGGGTGTTTAAAGGCTAGAAGTAAATATGTCCTGTATTCTAACCTGACAGGTAACTAACGCATCATCATTACTTTCAGAAGACCATACCAAAACAACATGGGACAAAAGACATTTTGTGTTGAAAACAGTTGTCTGTGCAGAACCCAAACTAAATTCATTCTCGGCTCTGCCCCTCTCTTCCCGTGCTCCACATTCTACTGGGCTTGATTGGAAATGACTGCAACTTACTAGGGAGGGAATGAGGCAGAGAGTAGTAACCTAAGGACAATTAGGCTCAATCCTCTGGGACGTGAAGATATAGCCGACTGTCATCATGTCAGTACCTGTGACCTTAATCCCTGACTCCCACTCTGCGGTAATTTATAAACCATTAGCTAAGCCGTTTAACCTAGAACTCTGTGTCAATGGGGGGGGGGGGGGAATTTAGGCTGCCTTGCAAGATGAGAAAGTTTGACTTCTCATGCATGTATTTATCTCAATTTTATTCCCCAAGTTATTTAAGGTGGTTATATAATGGATAAAAATAAAATAATGAAGCAATCAGGGCAAAGGGAAAATGAAGGTAGCAGAAACAAGACAAATTCAGAGAAGTGAGTGTTCATGGGAAGCATTGGTCAACTGTAAGGCACAATCCTCCATCACCACCACTGCTGCAACTAATAGCTCCCGAGAACACGGAATATTTAAAGAACACGAGTGCTGCGTGGCATTGCTGTCAGAAACCATAGAAAATGGATAGTTGTTTCTTGTGCCTCATTCAGACGATTTATATTTTCTAGTTACCAGGTCCTGCGGAGATGGGTGTTATTTCCCAGAAATAAGCAAAGAAAAAACCTGAAGTCCATATTCCATTTAGAAATATATAGCTCCAACGGACAGCATTTATACTTGGTTATCGTTGATCATTTTTCTTAGTGCATTAGTGGTATTAATACATTTCTTGTTTTCATTATTAGTCTCCCTGTCATAATTCTGATAACCATGTTGCAACACTTCCAATGGTAAGACGTCTGTGGGCCAAATATACTATGACAACCATATTTTATGAAACTACAAAAAGAGCCTAGGACAATGATTTGTGTCCTTTTATTTTAATTGCATCAGATGAGTGTAGACAAAGGCCACAATAGAGTCCTCCTTGTTATCATGCACAGTGAAAAGAAATTCTCACCAGAACAAGACTCATTGAATTTGATGATATTCAAGTTTTTATCAGGAAAAAATCCAGTCATGACCGTATTATAAATGCGTATTCTAAGAAACAATCTCTTAGAAACTTAAGACACTGTCCAGAGCCAATAATCCCCAGACCTTTCTTTGAAAGGCTCTGACCTCAGAAAGTACATATTAATCAGCATCACGCACAACCAGCCGCCAGGTCTCAATGTGTGAAACTACCCAGCTAGCTGAGAGTGCAAGTGGCAGAGGTGCTGGGACCTGGCCTCCTTCTCCGCTTACCTGTCAGTGGGGCAGGCTACTTAACCACTCATAGCCTCAGTTGTCTTATAGTACTAAGATACTATAGTACCAAGTACTAAATACTAAAGTACTTAGTACTAAGTACTAAAATGGTACTAAGATAGTAACTACAACTTATAGAGCTGTTGTAAGGATTAAGTGAGGTAATGTATAGTAAGAGATGAACATGTTATGTATTAGTATCTGTATGTAGAGTGAGCACTGAAAAATATCGGTTATGTTTATAAAGACTATTTTTATTTTTTAAAGATTTTATTTATTTATTTTTAGAGGGGAAGGGAGGGAGAAAGAGAGGGAGAGAAACATGAATGTGTGGTTGCCTCTCAAGCGCCCCCTACTGGGGACCTGGCCTGCAACCCAGGCATGTGCCCTGCCTGGGAATCGATCCAGCACTTTGGTTCACAGGCCGGCGCTCAGTCCACTGAGCCACACCAGCCAGGGCTGTATAGATTATTTTTCTATCTGTATTAAACGTTTTTTTGCTGTTTTTATTTTTGTAGAAGCCTTTGTACCTCGTTTAATAATTTATTGCATGATATCATAGAGCTCCTAATCCATGCCAGTGTTTCAGTCTCCCTGATCCCTGGCCCTTGGAATTTGAGGCGAAAATAAAAGCACGTATTACGTGCCCTGGGCAACTTTGATAGTTAGAGTGAAACTAGCCCTTTGTTGCACGAATACTCATTTACTTCCGTTCTGAAACTGCAGGTTGTCAGGCGTTGGACTTTCTTAAAGCAGTTTTCAGAGGTCAGAGCTAGCTAGCAGCTTGCAGAACTGATGGAAGAGGTGTGTTTCTTGAATCATTGCTTTAGTTTGCGTCTCCCTCGTCACTGCTGTGGTGGGGCGTCACTGGGCATGCTTTCTTGAGGAGAAAGTTCCCTCTTCCATGAAAGATCCGTTTCTGTCCTCTCCCCACTCTTTTACTGGCTAGTTTGTCCTTTTCATTATTATTTGCAAGATTCTTTATTTTTATTGCTTGTAAGAATTATTTTTATTATTTGCAAGAATTTTCTTTGCGTTTGACATTGTTATTATACAACCATATATGATATATATTACTTTATATAAATCTATAGCTTATAAAAGTAATTATTGTCATTGCAGAAAACAGAAATTTTTTTTTTTGCATAAATCCTACAGCTAGGAACATATTGATGACAATACTTTTTAGTCCTTTCTCTGTAAAAATACATATGTGTTTATGTTTTTTACAAAAATGTACAGTGCACATGTTTTATAATCTGACTTCCCTCATATATATACCTTGCACACTTTTCTGTGTCACTAAATATAGTATAATTTTATTTTCTAGATAGAATTTCATTATATCTCTGTACCATAATTTATTTAAAATCTCTTATTTTCAGATAACCCTTTGCAATTAGTTTAAAAAACTACCTGGCACAAGTACAATTAGTTATCTAACACAGGTCTTTCCTGCTAGACTGTTGACTTTTACACCTTTCCGAGTGAAGCTAACAATAAGTGATACATACTGCTCTGTGACAACATTCATCTGCATGCACATAGAAGTGGGAAAATGTCATGAAGCAAAACTTATCTTCTGGTAACTTCTGTTTTGTTCTTTTCTATATTACTTTGAAAGAAACTCTGGTCACCATTCACTGAATTTATTTCACAACCACCAGATGAGTTTTACCCGCAGTTTGAAAAGCGCCGAGTCAGCAGTTCTGTGTGAGGATGGGCTATGCTGGGCGCACAGCAGCATCACACGTTTGCGAGGAATGAACAGCCTCGTAGCTAAATCTTGTGTGCATCCATGCTGACTCGTGGGCAGCGTATTTGTCAGGGCTCCCCAGAGAAACAGAACCAATAAGAGATTATATTAGAGTGTCGTATAGTATGTAGTATTGTATATAGTATGTACAGTATGTCATAGTATGTAATATGCATAACATAATCTCTTATTGGAGATGTGTATATACAAGGGGAGACCACCCAAAAATGGATTTTATTTATTAAAAATTTGTGTATCCTTACACGTTTAAACTTCAGTCACCTCCAAAGTACTCTCGATTTGATGCAATACATCTATCGAGACTTTTTTCCCACTGCTCAAAACAGTTTTTGAAAGTGTCCATTTCGATGACTGTTAGTGCTCCTGCCATTTTTGTTTCACCTCTTCCACATCAGCAAAATGTTTCCCTTTGAGGACCTTTTTCATCTGGGGAAACAAAAACAAAGTTGCTTGGGACATGATCAGGTGACTAGGGAGGGTTGGGCATGAGGGTCATGCTGTTTTTGGTCAAAACCTGCTGAACACTCAGCGCAGTGTGGGCAGACGTGCTTGTAAATCCCCCACTGTGAGATGGGCAAATGTGTCGCAAGTCTTCAAAAAATTCACTGGAGCTGAACACAGCCTCTCATGACAATACCAGCTAGTACACTGATACACACATAGATAGATAGATAGATAGATAGATAGATAGATAGATAGGGATTTTGTTTGAGGAAACGGCTCACACAACTATGGAGGCTGAGAAGTTCCACAATCTACCATCAGCAAGCTGGAGACTCAGGAAAGCCAATGGTCTCTGAAGATTGGAGAACCAGGGGAGCTGATGGCATAAGTCTCATTTCAAGGGCAAGAAAAGATGAGAAGTGATGTTCTAACTCAATTAGTGAGACAGAAAAAACATGGGGAGGGAGTGGGGATGGGGGAGCAGAGTCCTCCTTCCTCTGCCTTTTGTTCCTTTCAGGCCCTCAGCAGACTGGATGATGCCCACCCACACTGGGGGCAGGGGGGGGGGGCACTACTTTACTGAGACCACCACTTCAAATGCTAATCTCATCCAGAAACACCCTCACGGACACACCCAAGAACAGTGTGTAATCTGGGCACCTCATGGCCAGTCAAGTCGGCACATAAAATTAACCATCAGAGGCAGCAGAGTGCGCAGTTAACTCCAAGGACTCCAGAGTCAGACAGTGCGATATTAAATGCTGGCTATGCCATAGGCAAGTTACTTAACCTCTCTGTGTCTCGTTTTTCTCACCTGCCAATAGGCACTAAAATAATAGTGCCTATTTCATGAGATTGTTAGGAAAGTTAAATTTTTAAGCAGTTAAAACATTGCTTGCCATATAGTAAACAATGTATGTTTTGATTAAATTAATAAATAGGAAGTTCCTAGGAATTGAATGGTTAGATCAAAGGTTATGTAAAAATACAAGACGTTGAAACAGATTGGTAAATAACCACCCAGCCCTCTCTCCCCAACCCCTGTAATGTCTGAGCCAACATGAATTCCCACAGCCATATCAGACTTGTAGAAGTGATTTACTAAGGTGGTGTTCACTGCTCTTTGCTTACCTGAGGACACGTTGGGCTGGGTAAAAGTTAGAGGGGTGGTAGCTCTTTCAAGTGGTAAGAGAAAGGAGGCAGCAGCCAGTTGCTTAGGGCAAGAGGCCCTCCAGGGACGCCCACCTACACTTGGTAGAGCTCTCTGGCAGAATCAGGGTTGGCAAAACCCCAAGGACACTTTATAGGGTGGGCAGGAGGGTCTAGCAGATGTCTGAGCAGTGAGCAGAAGGTAGGACTCCCAGGCAAACATCAGTCCGTAGGGCACTTATTTCCCACCACTGCCCTTGCCACTCTGCCACTTCTAACTCTAAAACCCTGTCTCAAATCTGCAAGTAAGTGTTGAGTCTGTGTCAGGTATGTTTTCCCAACAGATGAATTGTTTTGTGAAAACTGCCCTCCTCCCCACACACCCAGAGCCCGTATCTTTCTGTTTTAGAATTTGGGGAAATACATATCCAACTCAAGCCCCCGCTTGTCAGTAAAGTCTCCCCTGACAACTACAGGCCAGGTAGGTCGCTCTTTCCTCTGAGCAACCACAGCAGTTCTAGGCAGTGCCTTGGTATTTGGTACCTAGTCATATGCTGCCTGGTTCCAGAACTGCCTTAGGGTGTTTGCTTCCCCCAACTATAGGATAACTTCTTTGAAATCAACCACCTTATCTTACATTTTTTTGGGTCCTCACTGCCTTGGCTCATAGTAGGTCCTTAATAAATAGTCAGTGATTGATTGATCCAAGTGTGAACTGCACAGAATTTGCATTGAAACAAAATTATATTAAGGAAGATAAGTTTTCCAACTTTACAAACTAAATTTAAAAAAGGGTCAAATATTTAAAAGTCAAACAATAGAATCGAATATTTCTAAAACTTATTTATAATCATGGAATAAATGAAATAAACCCAGCCTGTCTAAACAGAACACGGCCCAGAAGCCATAAAGGAAGAAAAGATGGATATATTTGACAACATAAAAAATCTTTAAACTTCTCTAAAGCAAAGACTTTTTAAATTTATGACAAACATGTGCAAGTCAAGAAGATGATGAACAACCCTCCCCCACTCTGTCCCCCAAATTATAAGAGGGCAGAAAATGGCCAGATTTTCCCCTTCTGACCTTTGTTCTTCACTTACCTGCAAAAGCTTCTTTTACCTCAACTGAGGATTTGAATCTTGCTCCTCCTTTGAACTCTGTATCTCTAAGTAGGTATTTCTCCCTTCTTTCTTCTCCTCTCTCTATTGGGCATTATACTGTGATTCTTAAATATGCACGAAGTGGGGGGCTTTGTGATGGTGCTACAGGAAAGGACAGCTAGCTTTCTTTGAACTTGCTGCAGTTGGCGGAACTATTGGACACGTGAGTCTTGATGGGAACAGCAGCCACTTGTGGCTTGGATGTGTCAGAGTAGCAAACACTGCATGGTTGTCAGTGGTTAGTATCATTGGCTAACACATGGGTGACTAGCATTTCCTGAGTGGCCTACTTTACCCTAATGTTGGCTTATTAGGTACCCCATGGAGAAAGAATCTCATTATAACATCATAGCATGCAATTTTGGAAAATCGGGAACATCAGAATTTTTGTTTTTTAATCTTTCAATGAACTTTTTATTGACCTTCTACCCTGCCAAGGGATACCCCACTTCTGCTGCCTTTAATGCTTCAAAACTTTGGTGTCGTTGACCTCAGACACGATTCTGCCATCCACAATCCTGCAAGTTGTGGTCTTTTGGATGGTTTGTAAGGAGGGGCTCTTGTCCAGGCATCAACAAGATTGAAGTCCTCCCCTTTTTCCAGTAGGCTGCAGTAGGTGGCAATCTCAGCCTCCAGCTTGACCTTGATGTTCAGCAGGGCCTCATAATCCTGGGCCTGGCACTGCTCCTCTGCCCGGGTCTGGGCCTGCTCTGACTCCAGGTGCAGCAGGATCCCATTGAGCTGTTGCATCTGCATGGCACAGCGTGTCTCCACCTCCCTCAGGCTGTTCTCCAAACTGATCTTCAGATTCCTCACTGAGTCCAGGTCGATCTCCAATGACTGGACCGTACATCTCAGCTCTGTGAGTGTCATCTCAGTAGCTCCTATCTCAGCAGTCTGCAAGGTGACCACTGTGTTGCTCTCTTCAATCTGATGGGACCAGTACTTGTCCAGCTCTTCTTGGTTCTTTCGAGCCAGCTCGTCATCCTGGGCCCACATGTCTGCTATGATTTTGCTAAGGTCCTGAGATTTGGGGGAATCCAGCTCCATGGTCAACCCAGAGTTGGCAATCTTGTTTCTAGACCATTTACTTCCTCCTCATGGTTCTTTTTCACAAAGAGCAGCTCCTACCTGAGAGCCTTGATCTCTGCCTCCAGCTGCAGCCTAGTGATATTGATGTCATCAGTGACCTTTCAGAGCCCATTGATGTCATTCTCCACAGACTGGAACATGGCCAGCTCTGTCTCATACTTGACTCTGAAGTCATCAGCAGCAAGACGGGCATTGTCAATCTGCAGAACGATGCGGGCATTGTCCACAGAATTTGCAAAGATCTGAGCCCTCAGGTCCTCAATGGTCTTGAAATAATGCCCCCAGTCTCTGACCTGGGGTCCCTTCTTCTCTAAGTGTTCCCAGATTTTGATCTCCAGTCTCCGATTATCAGCCTCCAGGCTTCTCACCCTCTCCAGGTAGGAAGCCAGGCAGTCATTCAGGCATTGCATAGTCTTCTTCTTGCTCTGGATGCCCCCTATGCCCACCAGACCCCCCACTATCCCTGCAGCCAGGCCCCCGGATCCCCAGCTGCCCTGCAAGCTGCTGGAGCGGGACACAGAGATCCAGGAGCCTGAGCCCCTGGCACCTGCATAGACACTGGCTGCACTGCTGGTCCTCCGAACCCGGTAGCTGGGCCACTGCATGGAGCCCAGGGTCCAGTAGCTTGTGGAGAAGCTGGAGCATGTGCTGAGGCTCATGTTCAGGGAGGAAGGTGAGAAGCCGAGACTCGGGTTGAAGCTAGGAACATCAGAAATTTCAGGCAACACCTCATTTTAGGGTGAGAACTGAAGCATGTACAGGAAGGAAAAAAATCATGCATCAGTTTTTAAATGTTTGTTTGCTTTCTAGTTCTGATTTTATTCAGAACAAGAGAATCAAAGCAGTAATGTATTTTTTCTTATCGCTAAGAGAAAACTCAAGTCTCACTAATGTTGCCAAGTAATTGAAAAGGGCTACTGTTCAGAGAGAAGATGCTCAAGACAGAAGAGGAGGTGGAAGTGAACAGATGAGCTCTTTTGGATGGCGTTTTTGAGGATATCGTTAATGAGGATGACATGTAAATAAGGAAGTCACTGAACTTGATCTGAGTTCATTTTAGCTTCTGTGGGAACACGTTAAAAACTATCCTTGTTTATCAAGCGGAAAAGAAAAATTGATAGTGGAAAGGGAAGCTTATCTTTTATAGAGTATAAACTATTACAAAGAATAAAGAGGAATTGAAACGATCTGGTTAGAGTACCTGAGAATGTTCCCTTAGAAATGCCAAAGTCCTGACATTCTGTTCTCTTTTCAAAGGGCACTGAAACAGACACAGGCGTACAAAAGGAAATGCCTTCTTGTTCCTTTGGGATTCCTTTAACGTACTCTAGGAAATGAAGTTCCCTCAAAACATTTTTATTTAGGAAATTTGGAAAAGAGTTTCTTTTTTTTTTTTTCATCACAAATATCACTTGTTTGGTTTCCAGGCACCTGTATGCAAGATTAAAGCTAATATTTATATGGTACATTTTGTCCAAGGATGTGGAAGCTTTAGAAATGAAAGAATTCCAATTTGCTAAGAGACACACAGCATGAGTAGCCCCATGATGAGTCTCAGGGAGAATGCAGGCTCTGCTAAATCCAAGGCAGTTTCTCAGGCACCAGAGTGAACTTCTGGGCCACACATCCACCAGCCCCTTAAATGGTTGTTTCCACAGGGCTCCATTCAATCTAGTTAATGTAAACACCCCATTGTTTTCACTATTTGGAAAGTCAACATATTAGTAAATATTTAAAAATATGATTCATCAGCTTTTAATTGAAAGCATTTAAAAAGACTTCTTTATGACATTATGTCAACGAGGAGGAAAGTGGGATTCCTTTGCCGATGACATAAATATCTTGAAGATGTATGGATTTTATCGAGTTATTAAAAGAGACAAATACCGGAAAGGAAAAAGTGAAATACAAGACCACGGGAAGTGCATTACTAGAGAAAGGAGTAAAGTCGACTGGTGTTTCCTGCTTATAGAAATGTTACGGACAGGAGCCAAATAACTGGGTTTTGATTGATTCAGGAGCATAGCACAATTGGAGGGAGATTTCAGAACCTGGCCAGAGAATAAGGGAGGTGTCCTTGGTCAATCTTGGGGGATTTATTGTCATTAAATGCTTTGTGAGTACCTGACTTTTTGAAATGTAAATCGGAGACTTAAAAAAACATATGTAAACAAGTGTTGTTTGAAACTTCTCTCTCTCGCCCCGAAGATAGTTTTTTTTATTTTAGCGTGAAAATTTGCTCATGAACAAAGTCGTCTTGGTGTTTGTAGGCACAATTTAAAAGTCGTTGTGCCTGGGAGGATTTTACCCTTCAGCATAAAAGGAGACAAACACATTCTAGGCGGTGCCGGCCATTGAGAGTAGCCAGCTGGTTCTCACCGAGCTTCCTTCGCCATCATAGAGGCTGCGTTGCCATCACACGAAGGTGCAGGACTGAGCAGATGACGAATCTAAGAGCTAGACCCAGGTGTGACCTGGACCGAGTGCTGTCTAAGCAATAAGCGGAGGAGAAGAGTTTCCATTGCCCTGCTCACGGAACTCAAGTCAAACCTGATACTTCTGCTATTTGGCCTACATACCAAGATATATGGTTACATCAACATGCTTGTTGACAGCGTTCACTACTTATTCTAGGGCAGGTGTTCCTAAAAAGGATGTCGAGACTCTTAAGGAGTCAGTGAATTTCTGAAATTATATGCAAAATTTTGTGTGTAGATGAATGTGTGTGTTTTCCTAAGGTATGGTTCTTTGGCTTCTCAGAGAGGCTGTGGTCCCAAAACAAAAACACGAACTGCTTCTCTAAGAGACAAAAAATTCTCTAGGATTTTTCTCAGTGAGTAAAATTCAGTAATTTCTGGCTACATTTTTTTTTTTTTTCAGAAGAATTAAGCCGAACAATTTAAAGCTTCACTGCATTTTTCTTTTTGCACATTTTTTATTGCATACAAATACAGAATAGTATATTTGTTCATCCAGATTTAATCTTGCTATGTTAAAAAAATGTGTTTGAAGTTCATTGGTAACAAATGAAATGCATGTTGAAAAATTCCATTCAAATGTAAATGCTATTCCATACTTCAACATTCTATTTATATTTAAGCTACTTTACCCAAAATATCTCAAAGCTTGTCTCAGAAGAGAAAAGAACTATAGCCCTCCGCCAACCCATCCCTGGGATTTACAAAATGATCAAAGTTTTCATCACTGAAAAGTACATTAGAACTCTAGTCAATCACTTAAAACATCTTACAAAAATTATAAATAATTAGCTAATAAAAGAGATAAAATGAAATTATCAAATGCTCAATTAAACCCAGAGAAGACAAAAAGGAGGGCATAGGGACCAAAAACTTGGAGACTGGAGGGAAAACGACTAGTAAGATGGGAGAATTCAATCCAATGATACCGACAAAAAACTCAAAATGTGATGATCTAAGCATACCAGTTAAAAGACAGTGATTGTTAGATTGAATACGTGCTGTCTATAACAAACCCACTTTAAATAGAAGGTATAACATGAAAATACTAACTGAAGGAAGGCTTGATTAACTGTACTAATTTCAAAGAAGGAAGACTTCAGAATAAGAAATTATCAGAGATAAAGAGGGACATTACATAATGACAAAGGAGTCACTTTTCCAAGAAGCCGTAATAATACACATACAAGCCTCTAATAGCAGAGCTTCAAAATGCAGGAGGCAAAACCCGACAAAAGTAAATAAATAGGTACACAGTGATAATTGGAGACTTCAACACTCCTCTCTCAATAAATTACAAAACAAATAGGTAGAAAATAAATGAGGATTTTTATGACCTAAACAGCATATCCAGCAACTTGACCTCCTTGATTTTTGTAGTCCACCTCATTCAACAGCAGTAGAATATATATTCTTCTCAAGTGCACACGGAATATTCGACAACATGTACTGTATCCTAAGCCATAAAGCAAACCTTAACAAAGTTAAAAGAATAGAAATCACACAAAATATATTCTTAGACCGTCATGGATTAGACTAGCAATCTACAATAGAAAGATATCTGGAAAATTCCCAGATGTTTGGAAATTACGCCGCACACTTCTAAATAACCCGTGGGTCAAAGAGGAGATTTCAAGGGCAATTGGACGCACATTTGTGTGAAGCTGGTACTGAGCGTGGGGTAGGGGAAGTTGGCATGGCCCACCAGTGAAACGCATGGGCCCTTGGGCCCCCTCAGAGAAGGACACGCCATGAGATGTGGGGGTGAAGGGGTAGGTGTTGGTTGGGCACTGGGGTGAGAACACTGCGTGTGCAGAACATTGGGGTCCCTTTAGTGTTGTTCTCAGCACTACTAAATGTTCTGCTTTAATAAATGCAGGAATTTACCTGGAAATTACAGATGTGGAAACACAGTCAAAGCATATGGCGCAGTCTGCAGTAGAGCACTCAGTTCTGAGCTCTTCCCTCCAACCCTCAAAGCAGCCCATATTGTGCTTTCCCCATTATAATCAAACTGTAAAAATTACAAGTAGGGTTTCCTTACTACGTGACAGGCACTATATACTAAGCATTTTACGAACATGACTTTATTCAATCTTCACAAAACAAAACCCTGTCAATGAATTCTTATCTCCATCCACAGCAGTGTAAACAGAGGGGCAGAGAGATTGAACACGCACACAGCTGGCAAGAGGCAAAGCCAGGATTTGATTCCTATTTTGTCAGATTCTTTCCTCAGCCTCTCAATGCCCATGATGACCTGCTTCCCACTGCAGGTGCTTACTACCTGGTTATTAACTTTGTACTAAAAAAAAAAAAATATTTTATTTATTTATTTTTAGAGAGAAAGGGGAAGGGAGGGAGAGAGGGAGAGAAACATTGATGTGAGAGAGAAACATCGATCGGTTGCTTCCCATATACCCTCTGACTAGGGAGTGAACCTGCAACCCAAGCATGTGCCTTGATTGGGAAACAAACCAGCCCACTTTCGCTTCACAGAATGACACCCAACCAACCGAGCCATATTGGTCATGGCAACTCTGTATTTCTGAGTGTCCAACGCAAAGGTCTGAGAGGATTCGACTGAGAAACTTTTGCTTTCCTTGGGCAGAAATTGATACTGTGAAGAGTGTCCAAGGAGGAGGAGGTGTTGGGGCAGCGGTCACACTTAAACAGAACCATGTAGGCACGCACGTATACAATTTTCACTGATGCAGGTCTAGATTTAAAAATTCACAGCGTGCTGTCTTCAGTGGGCCTTCTCATTTGACTCTTCCTCAGTGGGTCTCTGGGATAGCCACGTAGAAGCAGAGAGGAAAAACTCACTTAGGACCCGCATTCTTCAAGTTGGGCCTTCTGTGATTATACATAAACTATTGAGATTAAAAGCAAAATGGAACATTTAAAAATCTGTAGTCATTCTCACCAAGCAATAGAAATGTTGAAGAAAAATAAGAAGGATGCTAAGCTGCATAGAAAAATATTTACATGGCAGAAAAAATAAACCATCAGGCAGGCTGTTGGTGATGTCACACGTACAACATGTGCTCATTCATGCAACAGGGAGTTTAATTAAGCTCTGTAGCTTTGGGGGAGACTGCCTGGGACCAAAACTGGTTCTGCTTGGTTACTGGCTGTGTGACCTCGGGGGTCTGTTACTTTATCTCTCTTTGACTCAATTTCCTCATCTCAGAAATGGGGATAATAACAGTGTTTATTATTACTCAAGGCTATTGTGAAGACTAAATGGGTATACATGTGATAGTAATTAGTGCTCAGTACATTTTTAGTTATCGTAAGTATAAGCCCAGCACTATCACAGAATTAAGAACATGTATGAGATAGTTCAGGACCCAAGGAAATGAGGCTCAAATGTTTACCCTCCTGATCAAGTTTACTTTTCTGAACTTCTTAAGACAATAATCCGTCCCCATTTCTAAACTTTGGGTAAACTACTGGTTTAGCAATCATTACGTTTTGAGTAGAGTGTAATTATTTGTGTAGCTTCCCATGGACTGTCTGTGGTTGGAACTCTGTGAAGGCAGGAATAGGTTTTTGCCCATCTATCTCCCTGGATACCAGCCCCCCCAGCAACCCCACGAACATGAATAGCACCTAGACTGTGCCTGCAGCTTAGCTGGTACTGAATAAATGTCTGTGAAATTGGACTGAACTCAAGTGAAATGCAAAGACTAGGCCTACCCAGCAAAAGAGATGGGCGTGGTGGGGGACCAGCATAGTTTGCTACCATTTGTCAGGTGGACTCACAACTATTTTCCTCATATGCATTTGAATGAAAGGCATTCAACACCATGTGTAAGCAAGCTGTTGTGGTTGAAAGGAGCCTATTGAGGTCAAATAGGGACAAAGAAGCCTTTACAAAATATGGACTGGTCAGCCTGCTACCTTGTAGGGATTCTGGCCACCAATTTTAGTTCTGTACTGAGCTCAGAGATCCCTGAGAAGCCAGTGCAGCTTACCTTGGCAAGTGAGTGTGAGCTAAAGGAAGCTTCAACAGACTCTACTGGGGGTCCTCAGCCCGAAGTTCATTAAATTTACAAGGGTCAAATTTGACAAAAGTGTGTCTAGCTCTGTCTGTGGAAGCCTGAGCAAAGTCGTGGGGACCAGCTGCAGTTAGTGGTACTGCCAGGGATCCACAGGGACTGGCCCAAGAGTCATGCTTCTCCTGCAGTTCAGGAGCCTACGCTCGCACACACATACTCCCAAACACCCAGACACGCACAGAGTTTTCTCGCTCACATGGGCTCTTACACATGCACACACATATAATCTCTCTCTGACACACATGCTCTCACATACTCAGGCCCACACAACTCAAACACACACACACACACACACACTTTCTAGTAATTACTTCAGAAACTGCATTGATCGCTTCTGTTTTGTTTAAAACATCACCGGTGCTGAGTGGTTTTCAGAGTTTGGTCCCTAAATTAGCGGTTTTTACCTTTACAGTGGTCTGTCAGAACGGTCTGTGGAGTGTTTAAAATGGAAATTCCTGGCCTCTGCACCTTTAGAAATTCTGACTCAGCCCGTCTGGGGCAGAGTCAAAGAATCTGCACTTAGAAGACAAATCAGTAAGAGGACACCCATAATGAGTCATACTTTGAGTAGTGATTTTCTGAAGATGTATTGATACTTTTCAAGGCTGGATAGGTTGACCCAGTATCTTAGCATTGAATCAATGAGACCAGCAAGACCAATGAGATCTCAGTGGCTTTGGGAACCCAAACATGAAAGTCTAGTGGCAGCCGGGCTGTCCTCATCTGGGTTGCTCCAGTGTCATGAAAGGGCTGTGTTGAAGGATGGGTCACCTCACATAGTTACACCCGAAATGAGCAGACAGCCTACGCTCTTGCTCTTTGGCCTACATACCTAGCATCTCATTTTACCGTAACAGAGCTGCCACTCGAACCCGTATCTTTTGATGATGACAAATCCAGTATGTTTCACGGAACCACAGCTGTCTTCCCTGGGGGACCAAGAGTCTCAAAGGGAAGTCTTTGTATCAGGTGATATTAAAAATACTTTGCAACCAGGAAAACAGTTGCAGCTCCCTCAGAACGGATGTAGATGAGTGCTCCCCACTTCACTGGCCCCACCCACTGATAATGGTAAAGCACCCTTCCAGATGTTATCACATGGGACTCAGGCCCTTAACTAGGGGTGGGGGAGAGAAGCAGGTAATCACCTGCTTTCATCCAATTTCCAGGAAAATGACAGGAAACAGAAACTGATGGCTTAAAAATGCAAGTTCACTCTTTCCTTGAGATAGAGGAGAAGGGCTAGCTCAAAAGGCTGGTTTCCACAGGGATGGTGACACTTCTTTTTCAACATCTTTGACTCACAGTCTCACAAGTGTTCCTGTATTTAGGAAGAGAAGGGGTCAGAGTATTTTAAATCGTGACTGTCTTACAGATTTGTGACAAATGCTTGCCAAATCTCAGGCATCTTTTGGTGGTGGTCACTATAATGCTTCACCCCCAAATCTGTCCCATGGAAGTTAAAAAGTCACCAGAAGAGGTTTGTTTCCTTACCATAAAGAATTACCCTCCTTCTGGCCTCAGATGCAAACACCTGGGATGAAATTGCTGGGAGGTCTAACAAGGTGACTCATTAAGTCCCAACTAACCTCACAGTTTTGCCTGGACCCAGTCCAGGTCAGCTGTCCCTGACCCTCTGTCGAGGCCTGTAAGGGGCCCCACGTGAGTAGAGGCTGATTTTCTTTGCAGATTGCAGTTTAGAAAGAGCTCTGGTCAAAGACAGGTTTCCTTCTCTTTGTTTTTTCCTCCCATGTTCACATTTCCCAGGGGGTGGTCATCTCACCTACTCGATACTCAGTTTCATACTCAATATTAATCCTTTTAAATTTCACAACTCGTGATTCTCTCTCTTTTTTTTTTATTAAGTTGAACTTCTTTTTAATCCTAACTGAGGATATTTTCGATTTCAGAGAGAGAGAGAGAGAGAGAGAGAGAGAGAGAGGAAGGGGGTGGGGGTTGGAGAGAGAGGCAGACAGACAGGCAGACAGAGAGAGAGAGAATCATGCATTGGTTGCCTCCTGTATGTGCCCCGACCAACCGGGAATTGAACCCGCAAGATGTTGGTGTATGGGACCATGCTCCAACCGACTGAGCCACCTGGCCAGGGCAAGTTGAACCTTCATTTTTGATAGCAGTTTCTAGTTTTCCTCTTTTTTCTTTTGTACAAGCATTTAAATGTGGAGCACTGTTGTCCTATGTGCTCTGTTTGTGACTTAACATGATTTCCAATTTAAAATTATGGCATTCTGATTTAAAATCCCACACAATACAGCACTGCCTAATAACCAGCCCACAAGGTGTTTAATGTAATTGGAAAATATTTTATTCTGGCTTCATTTCCCTAAAAGCATTCCAACGCCACTCATTCAAGGAGCTAAAATAGAAGCTTAAACTTGGAATTAATTGGAGATTAACACGGAATCTTAATTTTAAAAGTATCAAAGGGGGGAAAAATTTAGACCCCAAGGTACATCAAAGGATAATTCTGTCTGGCAAGGTACAATGGCTTCGCAGCAGCCTAATCTCTCACCACACCCTAGTGCTTCCATAGCTACCGCACCACAGTAGCCACAACAACCTCTGCAGTGTTGTTTCATCACGCAAGGCACTCTCCCCAAGCACCGTGGCTGGGATTTAATTAATTACGGCTATTTACAAACTCACAGAAGCTAGTTACATACCAACAGAAAATCTCCACCAACTCAGCAAGTGACCTCTTTGGAAGTCACTGATAAATGGCCTTCTGATGGCTGCCATTGAACACTGATTGATCCTTGGCAAGGATGCTAGCTCGGACTCTGCCTTGCTTGCAATCTACCCCTTGGGAGCTGCCCTTAAGGCACTGAGGCTGTTGGCCAGAGGGATGAGTGAGAGGCCAAGAACAAGGTGGGAGAGAATTCAGCCCAACACCAGCTGCACGCAGGGTTCAAAGTGGTGTTAAATGTCAGCACTTTCCAGCTAGGAGATTCCTATGCACACGCGTTCTCTTGGGCAAGGTCTCATGTGCGGTTTTTCTTCTTTTCACTTATTTGAAAATCTTGCACTGCAGAGGAAGAGATTATGCATTGGGAGCGTTTCATTTTCACGTGTTTTTGCACAGAGCTTTTTGCTGTCCACCAACATTTCAATCACCTATCGTGAGTTTCACTAGAAAAAAAAGGTTTTCATTTAAAATTTGAGTAAACACCACAAAATCAAAAAGGAGTCAGAATTCATAATTAGGAAAGAGAGAGAATTCTGGGTAAAGTAACCATCTTTTATTTAGAGAACAAGTTCTACCAAAACTCCATCATTTTAACCTTAATTTGTGATTTGGGTAAGGGAGAGGAATTTAGGACTTTTAAGAGCTAACTTCTATTCCATTAGGATGTCAGTATTTTAACTGTACCTAACTTTGTGACCACATGTACTAAAAACGGTATTTCTTCTTCTACCTCTTCTCCCCTGTCCCCTCTTTTCCATCTTTTTTTAAGAAGTATAACTAGAACAATATTTTTAAATGCTGATCAGCACAACTCAATTGGATCACCTTTCTCCAGTGCTCTGTGAGTTTCCACATCCTCAACTGCAGAGGCCTCCTCTGATGTACAGGTTGGGATTCCTCCTGGTAGCAGAGTGGATATTGTGGAGATATTTGTACTTTTATTTTAAAACACCTATCAGGGGCAATTTTGCCCTTGCCCCTTGCAGGAGCAATTACTAGGGATGCAAATGAGGCTAAATCTTCCAGACAGCCAGTTCAGTGGGATTCCCCTCACTCTGCAAATGGTTTTTAATCTCAAAGGGGAGTTTTTAGCTTGAACTGATAAAGAAAAATATGTTGTTAGTGAGTGTTTTCCTGGGTATAGTGTATCCCTCAAAGCATTTTTCCGAAGAGGGAAATGTTAAGCTCTTGATAAATGAAAAATAAACTCTTGTTCTCAAAGATAAATTATTACAATGAGAACTTTCTCCAGCCTTAAAAACTTAATACTAATCTTTGGCTTTGCACGGTAGAGTTTCCCTGAACTGTTGAATGCATTCCATGTTTCTCAGACCTTGTTTTGGTAAAGGACAAGGGGAGCATCTCCAATGGGTGATTTCTTATCATCCTTTTACTGCAGCCACGGAGATCTTTAACTCTTTAAACAGTGGCATTTAAGTCTTGAGAACACCCAGAAGCTTGCCCCAGGCTTTAGGCATTCTCAGTTTAAAAAAAAAAAAAAAGGGAAGGGAAGGGAAAAAAAAAAAAGGCCAGCTTGGGTATCAACAAAGGAGAAATAGAATAAGCCAGGTAGTTCAATTCTGATAAGATTGGAGATCTGCAAATCAGGTAAGCTGACCTGCAAACAAGTGCCCTGGCTTCGGCAGAGGCAGCCTCTCCTCTCCTGGGCTTTGTATCTGGGGCATTCATTCTCTGAGTATACTTAATGGCAAGAAAAGTTAGAGATAGGCTCTTTCCCAGCTTCTCTCAGCAATAAGGTTATTCTTTCACTTTTACAAACATTTTTAATCACATCTTCTTACCTTTCCTTTGTGCATCAAAAAGAGGTTATCTAAAGCTGAATTGTGACCGTCTCTAGGCTATGTCGCAAAAACTGGTAGAATCATCAGTTTTAAGAGGATTTTATCACCAACTGTGTATAGCTCTTGATTGAAATGAAATAATAGACATAAGGAATGCTTGACCTCTGAAATGACACTTCAACCCCTGCCAAAGAAAAGCCCACTTAAAAAAAAAGAAAAAAGATCATAGGAAAACGCTCTTAAGACCTAAAAGTCAGAATGCAGAAAGTTATTCCTTTATTAAGAATCTGCAACTTAGTCTTATTTTAAACTCTTTCATAATAAAGCCCATATGTCACAGTAATGATGTCAAAACCCTTAAATTGCACTGGTAAATTGAAAAGGTAATGGAAAATGAAAGGTTTTATTCAACTTTTTATTTTGTTTGGTTTTGCATTTTGCTGGAAGTGCTGCCTTTGGAAATAAACAAATAAATAAATCAAACAAAAATGTGCCAGTATATCTAGTTTTAACTTAATTAGACAGTTCTGTATATTTTACTTTATCGGGATTTTTTTGTTGTTGTTTTCAAATTACATGAGGTTTTTATATAATATCAACTATAGAAAGAATGCAAAAAAAAAAGTTAGGAAGACCATACACCTAGAGTTAGGCAGTCCTTGATGTTAAGTGGTACAATTATAGTTGATTTTTTCTTTACTTTTTTTAGTTTTCAGAATTTTCCAATTTTCTACAATTAATATTTATTACTTCTAAGTTTTATTTAAAGGACAAAAGAATTCCAATTGTGTGATTTCATTCTTGGGTGTTTTAATTGAGGAAAATTTTGCCCTGGTCAGGTCGTTAGTTAGAATGTCGTCCCACTCTGCCAAAGTTGTGGGTTCAATCCCCAGTCAGGGCACATGCAAGAATCAACCAATGAATGCATAAATACGTGGAACAACAAATCAATGCTTCTCTACCTCTCTCTCCTTCCCTCTCTCTTTCTCTAAAATCAATTAAAAAATTTAACTGAGAAATTTTGGATCCTCTTTCCCCTCCCTATCTCTCCACTTCTCTCTGGGTTGAGTTCCTCCATGAGTTGCTTTTTTTTCCTCTTCTTATCTCCCATCTTCTCCTGTTCTTTCTCCTTCTTCAGCCAGAGTCATCTGCTTGAAACTGAATTTCCTATCCCTGGGAGGCTTCTATGACAAAGAGGCTGAAGGGAGAACTGGTTCTCCTGGACCACCAAAGCTCATTAGAGGTCCTAGAATTTCAGAGCTGAAGGATTGAGACAAGCAGCTTCACTTTACAAAGAAGGGAACTAAGTCAACTGTGGAAGGACTTGCTCAAGGTCATACCACCAGTCTGGGGCAAAGTGGAAATTAGAACCCAGAACTAGTCTTACAGCTTGAACCTGAGGAGGGGTTGGAGGCTGTTGAAAGCAGCAACCACAGAAGCAAACAAGGAATTGTGCAGGTATCTAATGCACGAAGCAGGTTGGATTTTTCTAGAAACATACTGTTTCTCTACTGTAGGAAACAGCTGTGCTAAAGCAAGGAGGAAACAGAAAGTAACCTCTGGCCTCAGTGTCATTGGGGACAGAGGAGCGGTGACCACCATGTCTCAAGGGGGCTGCCACTCCAACTGGTTATTGCCATGTAAAAATTCCCCGCCCCCACTGCCAGATCTTCTGATTTGACAAGAGAAATATTTTTTTTTAAAAAGATTTCTGTGTAAAATTCCCCAGTTTTAAAATGTTGATGCAAACATTTAAAAATATTCTTGTTAAGCCAGGCAAACTATCTAGTAGTTTGTAATCCTTGATGTAGAATGTGAGAACAGGACAGTTGCCTCAGAATGTTAGAGAAGGTAAATGTTCTGAGGTCCTTGATGAAGAGGGGAGGGTGACTGCCTACCACTGCTGACGCTGACCCCAGAATTAAATAGCATCAGTACGCATGATCAGCACAGGGGTGTACTGGGGCATTGGGCATTCCTGCTAGCCGCTCTTTCTGTGCTTTTCATATCTTGCCTGGCTTCCCGCCCCGTTCCTTTTATGTTGAAACAAGATGAAAATTGTTTGCATCTTTGGCTTCTAACTAAGACACAAACTCTCTCTAACCACAGCTAGAAAGCTGTGGCAGTGGATTGGCATCTGTTTGTGGAAAATGGAATGTAACCCACAAGGGTCCCTAGAATGTGTTCTGTTCTCTGTTCTCTTTTATCAGGGGCATCCTGTCTTCTCCACCTCTCATTCCCATTTAAGGAAAGGAAAGG
>VMDR010010662.1:0-30265 GCA_007922815.1 Macrotus californicus | reverse complement strand
AATTACCAACTTATATTGCTACCCTA
Organism: Macrotus californicus; assembly: GCA_007922815.1. Classification (NCBI taxonomy): domain Eukaryota; kingdom Metazoa; phylum Chordata; class Mammalia; order Chiroptera; family Phyllostomidae; genus Macrotus; species Macrotus californicus. The sequence continues at coordinate 30,239 of VMDR010010662.1, read as the reverse complement.
CCAACCACACTCAAGCAGGCCTTACTTCTGCCGGACCCTGTATTTCACATCCATGAGACAATATGAATAAATAATTCTAGTCACATTCTAGTCATAAATAATACTAGAATAATAAGCTGTCCAGTTTAAAAATAGTTACTTCACACACTGTAAATTCTAGATGAATCAGAGAGTGAAATCCAAACGTGAACACACGGCACATGTGCATATACTACGAAAAAGTAGTAATCAAAGTCATTTTCACAGTTGTGTAAAAAAGGCCTTTCTTAGCATGGCATGAAAAACTAGAAATCCAAAATGAAAATGTAACTACATAAAAATGAAAATTTCTACACAAGAAGGAGAAAAAGAGCATTAACAAGGGTGAGTTACAATTCATTAATTAGAAAAAAATTCAATGCCCATTATGTAGAAACAAAGTGTTAATGTTTCTAATATACAAAGAGCTCTTATACATTAATAAGAAACAGAAAAACCCAAATGGAAAATAAAACAGGCATTCTGAAAGAAAAAGGCCAAAAACATTAAAATATTTTAATATTACTAGATCAAAGTAATTCACATTAAAGGAATTTCATATTTTTTTATCATCATGAGATGAAATTGGTGACCCTGAGGAAGTAAGCATTTTACACAATTATTTCTCAAATAATAAATTCCTTGAGGGCAGAGAATGTGTCTTGTTCTATACTGCATCCTCACACCCAGCACAATGATATGCTAATAGACACAATTACCTGCTGATGAATAAATTATGACATACACATATTATTACAGTATACATCGACATAAAAATCCATATTTACCCATACACATCTATCCAGGCAACATCAAAACATATGAGGCAACATCGATAAAAGTGCAGGAAGAAACACCTACATCCACTATGGGAGCAGGAGACTTGAACACCCCTCCATCAGAAATGGACAGACCCAGCAGGCAGAAAGTCAGTATAAAGGCACAGTTGAACTCAACAGCACCACCAATCAACTGGGTGTGACTGGCATCTACAGACTCCCCACCCAAGGACAGATTATACATTGTCCTCAATTTCACATAGAATATTCACCAATATAGACCATATTCTGGGCCACAAAACACCCCTTAGCAAATTTAAAAGAGTAGAAATTAGAAATCATACACTGTCTGCTCTCACCACAACAAAATTAAACTAAAAATCAATCATGAAATATAGCTGGAAAATCCCAAAACATTTCGAGATTAACACAACATACTCTAAATCATACAAATCTCAAGAGAAATTTTAACGTATTTTGAACTAACTGAAAATGAAAATATAACATCAAAATGTGTGGGATGCAACAAAAGTAGCCTTACAGGGAAATTTATAGCATGGAATATATGTGTTAGGAGAAAAAAAAAGACCTAGAATCAATCATCTAAGCTTCCACTTTAGGAAACTAGAAAAAGAAGAGCAAATTAAATCTAAAGTGAGCAGAAAAATATAATAATTAGGGCCAAAAGAAAGAAATCAATAGAGAAAATCAGCAAAACCAAAATCTGGTTCTTTGAAAAAAAAATAATATGTATATGCTCTATATGAGGAAGACTACAAAACTCAGAGATCAACAAAGAACTAAAATAAAAAGATATTCTATATTCATGGATAGGAAGACTCAATATTGTCAAGATGTTCTTCCCAACTTAATCTGAAGATTCAATACAACCTCAGTAACATCTCAGCTACTTATTTTGTGGATATTGACAAACTGATTCTAAAATTTCTCTGCAGAGGGAAAAGACCCAGAATCGCCAACACAACACTGAAGGAAGAGCAAAGGTGGAACACTGGCACTACCTAACCTCAGGGCTTACTATGAAACTATGGTAATCACAACAATGTGGTCTTAGCAAAACCACAGGCAAACAGATCAATGGAAAAGAAGAGAGATCACAGAAAGAGACCCACATAAATATAATCAACTGGTCTCTGACAGAGGAGCAAAGGCAATGTAATAAAGCATAGTCTTTTCAATAAATGATGCTGGAAAAATAGGACATCCTCATGCAAAAAAAAAATTAATCTAGACAGAGATCACACACTCTTCACAAAAATTAGCACCAAATGGATTACATACCTAAATGTGAAACACAAAGTCCTAGAAGACCTAAATGATCTTGAACATGGCAATGACTGTGTAGATTCAACACCAAACGCAATTCCCTGAAAGAAATACTTTACAAGCTAGACTTCATTAAAATTAAAAACTTCTGCTCTGAGAAAGGCAAGGTCAAGAAAACGAAGACAAGCTACAGATGGGGAGAAAACCTTCGCACAAGACACATTTGATAAAGGACCGTTACCCAAAACATACAAAGAACTTTTAAAACTCAAAAATAAAAAAACAAACAACCCAATTTAAAAATGAGCCAACAACTCACCAAAGAAGATATACAGATACCACATAAGTATATGAATATATGCTCCATATCATGTAAGCAGGGAAGGCAAGCACTAGTGACATACCACTACGAGCTGTTAGAATGGTCAAAGTCCAAAACATTGACAACACCAAATGCTGGCAAGCTTGTAGACTCTCTTTCATTGCCAGTAGAAATTATGTGCAATTTGAGGTACAACTACTTTGTAAGACAGCTTGGCAGCTTCTTACAAAACTAAACATACTTTTATATGATCCAGCAATTGTGCTCTTAGCATTTACCCAAATGAAATGAAAACTTACATCTACACAAAAACCTGCATATACATGTTTACAGCAGTTTTATTCACACTGCAAAAACCTGGAAATAGTCACATGTACTTCAGTAGGGGAATGGATGAACTATGGTATATCCAGACAATGGAATATTATTCAGCACTAAAAAGAAATGAGTTATCAAGCCATGAAAAGATGTCAAGAAAAGCCAAATGCCTATTTCTGAGTAAAAGAAGCCAATTTTAAAAAGCTACATACTGTATGATTCCAACTGTATGACATTCTGGAAAAAGCAAAATCATGGAAACAGTAAAATGATCAGTGGTTGCCAGGGTTTGGCGGGGGAAGGAGTACAAGAAGAGGGTGAGTGGGCAGAACACAGGATTTTTAGAATAGTGAAACTGTGTATGATACCATAGTTGTACATACATGTGAGACATTTATCCAAACTCATAAAATGTACAGCATCAAAAGTGAATCCTAATGTAAACTATGGACTTTGGGTGACAATGTGTCATTGTAGCTTCACTGATTGTAACAAATGAGCCATTTGTTGACAGTGATGTAGATGGTGGGGGAAGCTGTGTATCTTGGAAGGCAGGAGGTATGTGGGAACTCTTTTTGCTGTGAGTCTAAAATTGCTCTAAAAATAAAGTTTACCAATTATGTTTAAAAAGAGGTACCAGGGCACAGAGTGAGAAAAAGAAACAGCATTAACATGGTGTACGCATCCAAATGCACATGTATTTTGTGTGTACATACATCTGCCCCCACACACACATACATGCATAAAACAGTGTCTCGACGTCCACAGTGTTGAAAGTGGAATCTCTAGGAGATGAAGCACCATTTCTACTTTCTTGTTTATACTTTCTTTATTATTTAAATTATTTACACTGAGCCTCTTAAAATAACACTATTCAAACATAAATTACTCAAATGAAAAATTAAGTACATAAAATTACAAATGTGTCCAGGTTATAGTAAATTCTAACAAAAACAACAAAAACTGCCTGACTAACAAATCTGCAGTGAGGACACTCTATTACAAAATTCCTAAACAACCTAAGAAAGAAAAAAAAATGCTGAGACAAAGGGCTCTTTCCTTTTTAAGATAAACAATTTGATTCTTGTGGTTCTTAAAGACTTCGGATTCAGCTGTTTAGTCACGCAGAAAACTTTAACTTCCTCAGTGTAACTCCCCAGCGCAGCTTTGACTGAATAAAACGGCAGACAGCTCTTAATTCATAACTGTTGTTTCTCCTTAAAATAAGTGTGGTAAGATTTGCAAAGAGGACAAAGAACAAGTTAATACTTGAGTCTATTCAGTCCATTAAAATATTTTATTTATGTTTGTGTGAGATAAGCCAAGCAAAGGCAAGACAAACAGCACTTTCAGTTTAACTACAAATGAGCAAAAAACACAAATGAAGAAACCACAATAAACTGTAATGGTAGTACTCTCCTTGCAAAATTCTAAACCATCCTCACCCACAATTTCCCTTTCCCAAAGCTTTCATGATTGTTTTAAAAATAAAGAACAAGTGAAAATTCACTGTTTATCAAGTATAAAGTGAAGTGATAATTTACTCATTATCCAGTATACTTTGATCTCCTATGGCACCTAAAATATCTGGTTTGACTGCCCCAGTGACCACATTCATATGCCAAAATTCTTGTTTATTGTATGCCGTGTTGTCAGGACCTCGGCCTGGAAAATCATCAAAATAACTTTCCTCACAATTTCCAAACACTTTTTAGGGTAGGTTTATAGTTTATTTCTTAAAACCTTAGGAAAATTAGCAAATTTTTCAAGTAAATTTTCTTCACTAATGCACACTACAACATATCATTCCATCCATCTCCACACTTCTGTTTGCTGTTTACATTGTGACAAATCCATTTTTAATTAAAAGATGATAGCATTAAAAAGGAAAAAGCTCTTTTATCTGATCTCAGTAAATACAGATAAAGCTACCAGATGAGGCTTATTACTAAACTTTATTGTAAATGAAGTGAAAAGCAGAGTGAAGACTAAGCAGTGTTCTGGAAGGCAGAGCTACCACATTTCGTATGAAAATCACCAATTGAGACTCAGATGTCATTTTTAGAGTCACTTTTCTAACCATAACCATGCATTAAGACAGACAATAAATTATAAACCGATAAATGTAAAAGGGTACTCAAATCGATGTCCTTGAAGGGCAGATGAAGGTAATCAGCCTCTCCCGTACGGCAGTAGACAGAATGTTTTATCCACTGACAATTTAAAGCCAAGCAGACAGAACTTTAAGGACTGATTCTACAGAACACATCTCAGCAACATAGCATGAAAAATAAAAACACTGCAGACTTCGAGCATTTGCGATGCTTGAGCATCTTCCCCAAATAATATTCTGCAGCACGGTGAAGTACGGATATTGACTTAGGATTTCTGATGTGCTTTTAGCTGCACAATAAAATATGATGAACCGTGAGATCCGCTCTAAGTTTTCCATCTACTGTCAACTTTTCTACCTGCTTGCATTTTTAGTTACAAATATCCATCCCTTGTCCGACCTTCGATGTCTCTCAACATGTTGATCTGTCACCTCCGCTCGTACTTCTTCTCCCCATCTCAGTTCTTCGTGGACAGAAACATCAAATACTGTGTCCGTTTCTCTTCCCTCTCTTTACCCACACTTGCCAATCATCTGTCCTCAGGCACTGGGTTTTGTGTTTAGTTTACAAATCCAGCGTGCTTATTGTTTTAAGTGGTAATATGAAGAAAAGGAGAGCACTGTCATACTGTGTTTATTTGGACTGTGCCCTTTCAGAGCTAAGGATTAGCAGTCGGCAGTAAGAGATAAAGACAAAAAGACCGAGAAAAGGAACAGCACATAAGGCAGGACACACATGTTCAGAAACCGGATTTTATAAAAAGAACGAAGAGCTGCTACCGAAAGGACTAGTAAGATGGACCCTCGAGGTGAAACTATCTTATAAACATTGCCAGGCCTCCTCAGGGTCACATCCTCCACTTAGAAACGCGCAATGCACAGCTAATTTACAATGATGACGCAAATAAAACGTACTATTTATGTGTCCTCTTAAATTGAAAAAGTGAAAACATCTATGGAAGAAACTACACACTGAGCACACTCATTTATCCTCGCACAGGACTTGGATCAACTTCCAACCGGCAAAACCCTGCACTCGCGCAGCGCTGAGCCCTAGATGCTCGCAGACCGTAAGGCTGTCGTCATGACCACCCTGAATGGGGTGTGGTTTAAAATGACTTCAACCATTTACTTGAAGTCTACAGTAAGAATTGTTCATGATATCTGGGCTGTCGTAAGCATTTCTTGTCTTAAGCATTACCTCTAACAAGGACATAATATTTACTATAGTTTGATAAACAATTTTAATTATGTCAGGACCTTGGGAACCTCTGATGAGTCCAAGGTAACTATGAATGTTTGCAACCTCCATATTTTAAAATGCAACTTTGAAAACTATTAAATACACAGTCTACATATAAAAAGTAACATATTGAGTCAAATCACTTAATCAACAAGATAAACCTCACATGAATTGAAGGATGCCAGAATCTTACAATTGAAAAGGAGCTTACAAAGCATTTCCCACACTATATATTCCAATCTGTCAGTAAACGCTCCTAATCTACAGTGCTGGGGCTTGTTGAGGCACAGTAAAAGAAAATGTACAAATATGAAAGGTAGAAAAAAATATTACTCCCATCCCCAGGATCTGATCTGCTGTCTGGTTCAGACACACTAATCACTAATCAGGTGTCACATTTCATATAGTAGGTTAGATCTCCTTTACAATATCCTTGAGTATTCATTCACCCAGCCTCGGTGGGAACACTTCTAGAACAGGGAGCTCAGTACTTAATGAGCTTTATGCTGATCTGAAAATACAGCTATGAGTTTACAAGCCTGATACTATTTTAAACTATTCTCTATTAATATAACTGTTCTAGAGTATCCATATATCTACATGATATTGGTTAATTGTAAATAACCACACTTGCTTGAAAGACATGGAACCAAAAGTATGTGTCCTTTAATTTCCATTAACCGGTCCTGGTTGTGCCGTCTAAACTAATCCCTGTTGTAGCTGATGGCCTAGCAGATATTTAAAGACACACCTCCTACTCCACCCCACCTTCAATGTCTCTTTTCCACATTAATAGTCTCAATTCCTTCACTTGGTCAGAAAACTGTTACATGAGTGGTAATGAGGGCCTCGATCAGAGTTTTGGTAAGGGGATAAGAAATAAAGAGATATAAGCAACAAGCTGAGATGGTAGAACTAGCAACATTATATAAAGATATGAATGTTTGTATGTCCACATACAGAGATTTCAGGTCTGATGGCTAGGAGGATAATGATGCCATTAACAGGAACAGAGAACCCAAGAGTAGAAGGTTAAGGAGAAGATGAAGAATTCAGTGTGAGACACAGTGAGTTTTGAGGTCTGTAACAAGTAAATATGGATAAGCTATTTTCCAAGTCCCATTCCGTTAACTACTTTTGCCAAGAAAGACATATGTCCATTTTATTGAGACTAGTAATTACATGTCACTTAAAGATTAAAAATCACATTTATTTATTCATCAAGCATTTGGTTACTTCAGTAAGGCACTATGAGAGATACAATGAATTATGAAACCCAGCTCCTGTCCTCATTAACCTTCCATTCTAATAAGAAGATGCTTGTAACTAACCAGAACTCAAGACTGTATATGCTTATGTCTCACAATAGAAATAAAGTGTTATAACTTGTAAGAGAATTAGTTCCCCTTTCCAATGAAAATATTCACACATGAAAAACATGTGTGACTATATGTGTTAACAGATTAACACACGGTCACAACTGGCATGTTTCAAATACAAAGAATAAGGACTTACAAATAACATAAACCTTTCTCTTCTGGGTGTGAATACAGAAAAACACTAGCCATATTTCTTAGGAATAAGTTAAAGTACCCTAAACAATTATGTCTATTGTTAAAGATTAATGCTTGAATTGTATCATCAGTCAGAAGAGCATTGTTCAAAATGTTCACAAACACAATTGTTTTGGCTTTCAAATGGCATTGGTTGATGTCATTTTTTTTAATTGTTTGTAATGTTAAATAAGATTCTATCAGTTTGAGAATAGAGCTACAGGTTTAAAGCCTTACAAAGATAACAACTGCATATTCTCTATCTGGAGTTCCCTATAACTATATACAATGATAAAAGTTTTAAAATATTATGCCTACTTTAGGAGTTTTACAGATAACTGATTTTATAAAAAATCTATTAAAAAGTAGTTTAGTAGGAACTTAACAATATTTTATTTATTTATTTTCAATGAAATGTATTGGGGTATCATTGGTTAACAAGATCATACAGGTCTCAAGGGTACATTTTTATGATATATCACCTGTACACTGCATTGTGTGCCCACCACCCACAGTCACCACACATTGGCCCCCTTTAACCTCCACTACCCGCCGCCTCTGGTAACCACCGTACCCTTGTCTGTGCCTATGAGTTTCAGTTTTATACCCCACATGAGTGAAATCATGTGGTCCTTAGCTTTTTTTGACTGACTTATATCATGCAGCATAATATTCTCAAGCAATATTTTATATTGATAACTCTGCAGAAAAATACAGTTCAAATAACTTTGAACACCTACTTTGACTATACATATTTAGTGGGATATATTCTAAGGACATAAAATGGCAAAGAAATCTTCATTTGGTAAATCTGTTAGTGGAGGCAGTTTCAGCACCGTAATTCCAAAACTAACTTATGTGTGTTGCGGGGCAGATTAGATGAGTAAATATAAGATGTGGTTGAGAATCAGAGCTCTCTCTGTAAAAAAAGGGAAATGCAATATGAACTAAGAGAAGGTGAAGATGAACTCTGTGGTTTTGAATTTGAACTGTTGGTATCCTGTACACTCATGACTGCTTCAAACTTCTGTGTGTGTGTGTGTGTGTGTGTGTGTGTGTGTGTGTGTGTGTGTGTGTGTCTCATTTACAAGGCCTGGAAACAACGATACTCCAGGAGCCATGAGAACAGATGGCCCTTAAACAACACAGGCTTGAACTGCATTGGTCCATTTACACATGAATTTTTTCAATGAATATTGTTAATGTACTTTTTGTTATGATTTTCTCAATAACATTTTCTCTGGTTTACTTTATTGTGAGAATACAGTATATAATACATATAACACACAAAATATATGTTCATTGACTGTTTATGTTTTCAGTAGAGCTTCCAGTCAACAGTAAGCTATAAATGGTTAAGTTCTGGGGAAGTCAGAAGTTACACGTGCATTTTCAGAGGTCAGCGCCCTTAACAACCCTGCATTGCTCAAGGCTTACCTGTACAGTCAATGCCCAATTCCTGGTTTCTAAGTACCATTTCCCACTAAACTGAATGAGGACTCTGTAGTAGAATGGCTGGTTCTAGGTCTCAAGCAGGGAATATACAAGGTGAGCCTAGAATATCTTATTGTATAAAAACTGAGACTGTGTCTGGACACCAATGTGGACATATAAAAAGGCGAGAGGAACCAGCTTGAAGGGACTAACCAAATGTGAGACAATGTAATCATCAATAAGAATAATAACAGGTGCCCTGGCTGGTGTGGCTCAGTAGATTGAGTGCAGGCTGTGAACCAAAGGGTTGCCGGTTCGATTCCCAGTCAGGGCACATGCCTGGGTTGCCAACCAGGTCCCAGTGGGGGCCATGTGAGAGACAACCACACACTGATGTTTCTCTCCCTTTCTTTCTCCCTCCCTTCCCCTCTGTATAAAAATAAATAAATAAAATCTTATTTGAAAAAAAAAGAATCATAACAAGTTATAACACATTGGATACATTTTTTAAAAGAATCCTTAGGTACACAGTGATACCAAAATAAAGAGAGGAAGGAGAAATAGCTCTTCTTTAAAGAAGATAGCTAGCAAACATAGGAGGGTTGGGAGAACTGGAAGACCACTACTTGGCAACCACCAATGCAATGCTTGATTCAGGCAAGGACCATCAACAGTTACTAAAACTACTAAATGGAAAACAAAATATGCAATGATCTCAAAGTATCACCCTTACAGATTAATTATTAAGTACAAAAGGAAAAAAATACTTTTTGAATATACAAATCTGGCTAGCCCAAGTGATAGAATTTAATTAACATCACCCAAAATGGGACAAGCTATCCTTATATTACTCCTGATGTGATGATATGGAAAGTTTACAATATCTCCTATGTAATTAACAGTCTTGAAAAAAAACTACTTAATCTGAAACTGAGGAAACAATCACACAAATTCATTTTGAGAGGCATTCTACAAAACAATGGTCCTGGACTCTTTAAAATGCCAATGTTGCCCTGACTCGTGTTGGCTCAGTGGGCTGGGCATCATCACACAAACCGAAGTGTCACTGGTTCAATTCCCAGTCAGGGCACATCCTAGTTTGCAGGGCAGGTACCTGGTTAGGGGTGTGCGAGAAGCAACTGATCCATGTTTCTCTCACATCAATGCTTCTCTCCCTTTCGCCTTCCCTTCCCCTCTCTCTAAAAATAAATAAACATACATAATATATATGTGTATATATATTTATATAATATATAAAAGTCAATGTCTTAAAAGACAAAAAAAAAAAAACGAAAGGGAGAAAGGAGGAAAAACAAAGGTGGAGATTGTTCTTGCTAATAGAAGACAGAGACATGACAACTAAATACAATTCATAATCTCTGATCAGATTCAATATTTAAAAAAAAAAAAGCTTGGACATTACTAGAACACTTAGGGAAATTCGAATTTTTGAATATGGCCGGTATGGTAGATAATATTATCATATCAAGGTTAAATTACTTGGGTATGCTATTGACATTATAGTCATGTAGATGAACGTCCTACCTAGTTCATAGGAGATGCACAATGACGTGTTTAGGAGTGAACTGTCCCGATGTCTCCACCTTACTTTCAAATGGTTCAGCAAGAAGAAAAAGTGTGTATTTAAAGAGAGAAAGGGAAGGATATTATTAACTACCAGCGAATCCGAGGCATATACAACACTGTTGTACTCCTCCTTCAACTTTATATAGGCCTGAAACAAATGAAAGGAAGGCGAGGGAAACTGGAAGTGTGGAAATTAAGCTGACATCAGAGCAGCCGATCAGACTTGACAAATTCTAACTGCTTCTTCACTCTATCCAGAAGATAGAAAAGCAGGTACAACACAAAGTTCAGAAAGGCTGGTTAAAAATAAAAGCAATAATCTTAAATACTAAGTAATAACACACCAATCTAACATGAATTTCCTATTATAGCAGCAGATTAAACATAACCTCTGATAAGAATCTGTGAAAGATAACATGTGATGACTCTTCTAGTATGACTGTGAATAAGCAAAGCATCTTATATATTTTCTTCAAATCTACTTTTGTCCCATTGAAATCTATTAGCTAGAAGGAACTCTGAAATTAAAATACTGTCCCAGAAGTCCGGGTGATCTCAGGTCCCCATAGTACTCTACAAATAGTAATAATAAACACAAACTCCGCACCAGAAGTTTGGTTAACTTACATATATGTATCATCTCATTCAATCCTCACAACAACTCTGTAAGACAGGTACTATCATCCTCCTCATTTCACAGATTAAAAAAACAACAGGCTTAAAACAACAAAACAATTTCTGCAAGGCCGCACTGCTAGCAAAGAGCAAACACACCTGCAGTCCAGGCAGTCTGACTCCCAAGCCCATGCTTGCGCTACACACCCTACTGCATTACTGTGAAATGTAAATTTTAAATAATAAACTGACAGTAGTGATTCAATGTCTGTCAAAAACTACACAAAGGTGACATTTCAAAGAAAATTTAAAAGCATGTCTTTTTCCCCTAGTACACATTTATATTTACATATGCACCAACTGAATAAAGTTAAAGTTTAACTAGATGCGGAATTTACCGCCAAGTCTCAAGTGAAAATAACATGATATATAACTGTATTGCGCAGTTACCTATTCATATATATAACTGAATATGTTACATATAAATTCAAAACAAATACCAACATATTTCCAAATGCTTTCACTCAGAACTTTATCCCTGCTCACGCAGGAAAAGAAAATACTGAACTTATTTCAGGTACACCATTCCTCAAATATACTTGACTGAAACAATGACCTAAAGGGAAAAGAATAATAAGAAATTAACCTCGAATACTGATGCCACAATAAAAAAAACATTAACAAAGCCTGTCCCACCAAACCTGGTCATCCTACAATGTTCTCTATCTCAGTGAATTATACTACAATCCATCCAGTGACAAAAGCCAAAATGCTAGTGGTGGCCGCTGGCACTTCCCTCATTTCTTATACCCAGTCCATCACCCAGTCCTACCTCCGAAACCCGTCCACTTCCAAGCGTCTATCTCCACCACCACTGTCGGAGACAGCATCCTCTGTCGTCTGGCGGCTCCCTCCACACTCTCATCCCCTCTGTCATCGGCTTTTCTTCTGTATGACACAAGTTCTTTTTCTCAGCACTTACAACAGACGCAACTTTAAATTTCTTTGATGGAATATCAGATTTATTTACCACCACTATATCCCTGTGGCCTAGAAGAGTGCCTAGTTAATAAATAAATGCTAAATGACTGCATGCATGTCAAAGATCACAAACTTGTGTGAAAATAGTTCAAAAAAGTGATTATAAAGCTCACTAATCATCATGAGGAGTACCTTACTTCATCATTTTACACAGTAACTCTGAAATTGCATCCATCTTAGAGTTGGCTGTCTTTAATTGGCAATATTTTTTCCAGAGCAGCTCATAACATAATGACGTATCTTGGAATTATTTTTACAATCTCATGATTTGATCAAATAGGAAAATCCACAACACTCAGGTGAAACCTGGTAATCTAGCCTCCCTTCTTTGGCCACCACCCTACTCCAAACACCCAACAATTAACAGAGCCTACGGGTTCCTTCACCAACGCGCTGTTAAACCCATTCTTTTCTTCCATTCCTGCTACAATTACACTGAATCTACTTTACCTAATCCCTCACTGCCTCATAGCTGAGTCTTGTTCTAGCTTCAATCATTTATACATTTGTTGCGAATTCAACACTGCACCTTCTATGTGCAGCAAACAGGAAATATAAAGCCGTCCAGTTACATGTCCCTCCTTCTAATCCCAGCCCCACTACACTTCAGAATTTTGTTCATTCTGTGCTTCCAGGTGGAATTGCTTTCCTCCCAGTTTCTACCTACCAAAACCCTACTTGCTACTTAAGTTCCAGATCAAATCTTCACGAAATCTTCCCTAGTTAATCTCTTTGCCACTTTAACATTCTAAATCACATACAATCTAAATGGATACAGGCTATATTTATTTTCTGCTTCTTGAAGGCAAGGTTTACATCTCACACATCCTGTTAGAGTGTAAGCTCCCTAACAGGAGAGCCTTTATCTGTTTTGTTCACTGTTTTATCTACACCACCTAGAAGAGTATCTGGGTGTGGAACAGCTGCTCAGCAACTACTTACTGAATTAACGCTCTTTATATATTCCAGGGTAGAGAACAAGTATTTAAAACTGTGTGAACCAATCTTCACAGTGGAGAAAGTAAAGAACTAGACTAAATAACTAAAACTCTTTGAGCTTCAGTTTCTTCCTCTGCTAAATGTAAATAATGTTCAATAGTTCACTGAATTGTTATAATGGTTAAATGCTATAATGCTTTAATAGCATCTAGTGCAGACTGAGGACAAGAGGTTCTCTCAATAAACATTTTGATGATTCTATGTTAATAGTTAAATAGTAAAAAGTATTTCATAAATGCCTACTTAAATGAGTAAAATCTTAGGAAAAATATTAAAAGTTTGCATACCATTGAGCCTCTTATCAGTTATCCATAAAGAATTCCAGGAGTGGCCCTGGCCAGTATGGCTCAGTTGGTTACAGGTTTGAGTCCAGGTAAAGGCACATGCCTGGGTTGCGTGTTCTGTCCCCTGGTCAGGGCACATACAAGAGGCAACCGAATGAGGTTTCTCTACGCCTCTGTCTCCCTCCCCTCTCTTCTCTCAGAAATCAATAAGCATGTCCTCAGGTGAGGATTAAAAAAAAAAGAGTTCCATGAGTGAATTAGTTATGAAATATTTATACTTAGCCCCAAATATTACACGGCTACAACAATTTCTGATTAACTAGGAATCATCCCAATTTGACAGAATACAAATATTAGTATTTATATTCTATTAACACATACAGACTATATTTTACTGCTTGAAGTAATTTTATTATTAGAATTTCTAAAGTGCAATAATCAGAATAGAAAAGTTGCAAACTTATTTGGGTTACATTGTCTCCAAAAAGCCAGGAACTACAATAATTTCTGTCTACAAAACATCAGTGAATAAAATACAATGCTGTTTTACCAGATCTGTCAAAATATACAGAAATACCTCAAAAACAACTACAACAAATAAATTTTTTAATATATTTGCATTCATTTTACAGGAAAAGAACATGTTAATTGGGTTTTTTTTTAACTTTTTACCAGAACTAACTATAAAATTCTGTATATTGGCTACTTTTTAACTTCAAACTATTCCCAAAATTTTACAGCAAATGGACTGATAATTCAACATAGCATCAGATTATTGGGCTAATTACAAACTCTTCCTTGTCCAGGAAAGAAGCTTTATTGATGTGTAAATTGGACCATACACTGATTTTACTTTTCAAAGCTTTTCCAATCCTCTGGGTAATTTCTGTGACTCATAATCTATTAGGTTGGCCAAAAAGTCCCTGTAGTTTTTCTGCACGATGGCTCAAGTACTGCTTAGGTGTCTTAAATTTCATTCGAAACAATTTTTTTAGATTCTATTGTGATGGCTGTCACATCAGCATGCATTTTTTAAAAACATCAAAATTGGTGAGTTTTTTTAATATTGAAGATGGAAGAAAATATGCAACATTTTTGGCATATCATGCTTTATTTACTTCAAGAAAGGTGAAAACACAACTGAAATGCAAAAAAAGATTTGTGCAGTAAATGGAGAAAGTGCTGTGACTGATCAAACGTGTCAAAAGTGGTTTGCAAAGTTTCTTTGACATTTGGTAATATTGACATTTTGGCCAAATAATTCTTTGCTGCAGGGCTGTCTTATGCATTGGAAGATGTTTAGCAGCTCCCCTGACATCGACCCACTAGAAGCCAATAGCGGGAGATAGCCAACATGCTCAAAATAGCCAAATCAATAGTTACTGGTGAAAATGAAAAATGTGTCTTTTATTTTACAGAAAAAAAAGTCACAAACTTTTTGGCCAACCCAATAACTACAAATCACTAGCAACCAAGGAGGAAAGAATATTCTCTTTAGTCTATCTGATAGCAATTGACACAAAACCATTGCAAAACTCCACAGGGGATGTATGTTCCAGGTCCGCCGCCAAAAATAAATCCTTCCTAATTAATACAAAGAGATGTGAGGCCACATATTCACCTCTAACTTTTAGGGTAGCAACCATCTGCATGTGGGAAAATAATCAATACAAAACAAAACTAAGCCAAAGAAACCTTAAGAAATATAAACCCAATAAGCAGACATGCTAAGTTGACCATTGATGTCTTTCCACTTCACCAATCATAAGAATGTATGAGTCTCCAATCTAAAAAGCCCTTGCATGTGGATGGAGGTGGAAAAGTTGAGGGTGAAGCAAGAAGCAAATGAAAAGTGACTGCAAGTTAGTCTAGATGGAAAAGCATTAAAGGTCTGAAGCAATAACATAGGACAAGCAGGGGAGAAAGAGTTAGGAATGAGAAAACTGTGATCTCAGGAATCTGGTTTGGGCAGGTGGGGGGGGGGGGTAGCTTTCTTTTTTCCTTTTGTTTATCTTCTTCAGTTGGAAGACACAGAAAAGGAGGTAAGTGGATGCGATCGCGCAGGAAACAAGAGGTCGTGCCTGGGACGCCGAAGGACAGCCACAAGAAGGGGAGGAACAGCTGTCCACATGAAGGTTTACGGTTAGCTCTGGAGCCCAGAAAGGGCAAGTCAGAAGACAAATGACACCAGAAAGAAGTGAGGAAGAAACCAAAACCCTCAGAGTTCAAACTGCTGGCCACAGGGTCTCCACTGAGGGCAGGGTACCCCCTAGAACCCCAAGAAACCAGGTCATTAAGAGACCAAGACACTAATGCCCAACCTTTTCCTGACTCCCCTAGCCTCAAGTCGATCCCCTCACCGAAACAGAACGGGAGAAGTGTAAAAAATGTGCAGGAGCCACCAACCCGGGAAACGTTCCAGCTCTAGCGCACGCCTCCAAAAACACAGCCTGCACACACGCAGACGCTCCAACCTCAGCGCCTGGGCCACAGTCACCTCCAGTGCCCCGGCCACCGTAGTAAGAGGAATGGCCTTCTTCTGAAACCCAATGGATCAGCCACTTCCGGAGTACTAACTTCCTTCGATTGGCCGCAGCAACAACAGCCGCCTACCAAGTTCTGCTCCGCTGACTTCATCCATTCCTTGCTCCCCTGCCCAGCCCAGCCACCGAAGTTGCCAACACAGCAAGTGCAGAACCACAGGAAAGTATCCAACTGTAAGCAGTGTCTCCAATAGACAAACCACAGTGGGCCTGCCCTGAGTTCCTGTTAAACAATTGGACTTCAGCTCCCACGGAGCCATCCAACATCACCCTCTCTGTCGCAGGAACTACAAGATCCAGTGTGCACTGCGCCCCTCAATCTCCACTGTTCCCAAGGCCCGGAGGCCAAGTGCGATTTCAGAGGTCCCATTAAATCCTTCACAGTGATGTAGACCTTCCTGCCAAGTACCGCTTTGGTAAAAATAGTAGTATTCCTTCCTTCACCTATTGGGAAGGTACTCTAAATGAAACTGTAGTTGGGACTATAAGTAAATACTTTTTAAAATGTCGAGGAATGTGTGCACTCGTATTTTATTTTCAGATAATTTTCAGTGATTTAAACATGACAGTCTGCAACGGCATTTTATGAAATGAAAATTTTTATGCTCACTCATACGGGGTGTTGAGAGAAATACTAAATTATTGCACAGTGTAATCATGTCATTTTGAAGTAGTACTGCAAGATCCTGTTGGAACAGGACAGCTGTGCTCCTGAGTTGCCTGGAAAATTGTAGTAAGAGTTAAAAGCAAAAAAATTAACAGGCTTTACTACCTGACTAGGAAACCACATGGAAAGAAAACTTTTCAGAATGCAGAGTTTAAAAGTTCAAAATTAAATTTATAATTTTTTTAATTTTTAATGTGTAAAATAATTTGAAATAATTTTTCATTATTCTCACAAAAACAGGAAACTAGAATATTTATTTTCTTTTATGTGGTAGGATAGCCAAGTAACTGATCCCTCAAAGAATGTGCCAAAATCACAAATTTACTAGATTGATGAAACAAAATTACTGTTTTCTTGCCTGATTAGATGTAGCTTGTGGTTTCATATTTTAAAACACAGAACTCTGTTTTTTATTTCTTAGGACAGATAACATGCATCAAACAAGCTGTGTGACTACTTTTTGTTACTTCTATTAACACTTGGATTAGAAGAATGAATATATTTCATTTTTGATATTGTACATTAACAGGCCATGAGAAACAATGCTTGGATTGTCATAATAAACTACATAGTCATTATATAAAATAAAAGTGTATATACCACAAACTCTGGTTTTCTATGGATTTATCACAAAATAAATTTTAATTGGTAAGAAAACAGATTAGAACAGTTTTCATTTTTACAACTTCACATGTGAGTCACAGAGGGAAATTATATTCTCTAACACTGACATGGCATCAGCTACCATACAAACTGCTTTTCAACTCCAGTGTGCTAAATTATGCAGCACTAGCCAGTAAATATTTAAAATCTATGATCATGGAAAACAATCTGCTGCTTTCCATACTCATGCACCAAAACAACAATACACAGAGAGAAAACATTTCTTTGGAATGATTCAGAAGTAATGATAAACTATAATTAAGTTATCTGCTATTCATAAGTGTTTGTAGTAAATAAATACATAATTGCATCCACTTATTGGGGATATTATTAAGAAAGCTTTAAAAATGTGCTAAATATTTGATGCCCATATTTCTAAAGCAGTTTCAGTGATCAATTGGGTGAATGAATGTGGAAGAGAGTTTAAAGAATACATAATTTATGTAACAGAATTTAGGTTTTTAAGAGAGATTCTTGCAGCTGTGGTGCTTAGCAATATTCTCTCCTCTAAATGTGTCTTTGGCTTTCCAACTCAGCCAATTGCCAATCACACAAGAGTTACAATTGGACAAGATGTTCATTTCAGTTCACCAAATATTCCATGAGTGCTGCTAGGGTAGAGCACTCTGCCTAAACACTACAGTCTTTCTGAAGCACAGTTAGGATAATTAGGGAAGACTTAAAGGGAAATGAAAAGCAGATATGAGCTATATTAGAGTGGAAAATAAAGTATTAAAACATGAACTTTTGGTTTTTTAGAGAGAGAGGAAGAGAGAGGGAGAGAAACATCAATGTGAATGCAGCATATCAATAGGTTGCTTCCCCTATGTGCCAGAATGGGATGGAACCTGTAACCTAGGCGTGTGCCCTGACCTGGAACTGAACCAGCGACCTTTCACTTTGCAGGACAATGCCCAACCAGCAGAGCTACATAGGCCAGGGCTTTGCATTTACTTTTATTGGTATTTATTTTATGCTGAATTTACTCCCAGGACATAAGTTTTTGTTTCTTCAGTTTCTTCTGGGATATCTTTTTCCTCTGAGCAACCTCCTCTTCTGCTTTAGCAACAATCTGCTCTTTTTCAATAGAATCATCTCAATGTATCAGGTATGCGTTATCTACCCATGAGCTCTGTAAGTTCTGTGTTGCATCTTCAGGTCTTTGTTCACCTGGAGGTGCTCAATGACTAGAGAATCTGCATCTAAACCCTTAAGGTCAGCATTACTCTGTTTTTAAGCATGCATAGCAAAAATTCAGCATTCTCCTTGGGCCACTGACCCAATGTCCAGCCTCACTGTTTTGCCTGAGCATACCTACCAACTCCACTGTTGTAACAATGGAATGTCACACATTACTTCTGTGAAGTAGCACCCTTCAGATACTGGTGGCTTTTCAGATACACATACCCTTCATGACCTGGGCACCTAATCAAGTGTTCTTAAAGTGCATACAAAGATTTGAACCTCTTGATTTGCATAATTTTGTGGGATATTCTAGGTAAAGTGAATAATAAATTAATTTAAAGATCACCTCTGACTGCTTTTGGGAGGAGAAAGAGCTGTAACGTCAACTTTTGATAATTACTTACGTATTTGGTTAATTGAAACACTATAATAGCCCATATACCTTCTGAAAGGTAGGAACCACATCTTATTTTTTAATATATTTTATTGATTTTGCTACTACAGTTGTCCCAATTTTCCCCCTTTACCCCCTCCATACCGTACCCCCTGTTCCCTCCAGCAATCCTCCCACTAATCCCCCCGCTTAGACCATGTCCATGGGTCTTACATAACTTAGGCTTCTCCATTTCCTATACAGTTCTTAAACTGTTAGTAATATCCCCCTGTTCTATTCTGTACCTGCCAATATGTAGTACTTTTTTTAAACTATTTTTTAAAGGTTTTATTTATTTATTTTTAGAGACAGGGGAAGGGAAGGAGAAAGAGAGGGAGAGAAACGTCAATGTGTGGTTGCCTCTTGCTCACCCCCGACTGGGGACTGACCCACAACCCAGGCATGTGCCCTGACTGGGAATTGAACCGGCAACCCTTTGGTTCACAGGTCAGCACTCAATCCACTAAGCCACACCAGCCAGGGCGTAATAACCAGTGTTTTGAACCCTGCATTTGATAGGTTGCTTATCTCCATTTTGTTAAGTTCTTTTTCTAGAGTTTTGTTCTGTTCTTTCATTTGGGCCATATTTCTTTGTCTCCTCAATTTGGCAGCCTCCCTGTATTTGTTTCTATATATTAGGTAGAGCTGCAGGGCCTATTGTAGAAAAGTACACCCATACGTTGGATGGGGTACATTCTTAGGTAATCACCAGAGTAGGGCAACCCATGTGAACCAGGTTGATGGAGTCTCAGATACAGTATCCCCACTCTGTGGCTCTGTGTGGTGGAGGGCTCAGAAAGGGGACAGTGCTACTGCCTGGTTTCTGGAGTTTTGTCTGGGAGGAAGCTGTCCCCCAGCTCTTGCCCTGATGCCAAACACTTCAGTTTCTCTCTTTATGCCACTGGTGCCCTTCCAGCTGCTGTCCCGGTGCTGGAGCCCAGAGGGAGTGAGTCTGCATATGTCCTAAGTCCATTGTGGACCGTGTAAGAGGAGACTCGTGAGAATCCTGCTGTTTCTTCCACTACCCCAACCCCCACTGGTTTTTACAGCCAGAAATTTTAGGGACTTATCTCCTGGCACTGGAACCCTGGGTTGGGTAGTCTGGTATGGGACCAGGATCCCTCACTCCAGAGGTATCTTTCCCAATTTTTGTCTACCGCATTTGGGTGTGGGACTGCCTGTTCCACATCTCTGCACCTCCGTGCCTGGGTGCTTTTCTGCAAGTCTCCTCAACTCCACCCCTCCTACCTATCCGGACGAATGTGTCTCCACAACTCCACCCCTCCTACCTATCCGGACGAATGTGTCTCCACAACTCCACCCCTCCTACCTATCCGGACGAATGTGTCTCCACAACTCCACCCCTCCTACCTATCCGGACGAATGTGTCTCCACAACTCCACCCCTCCTACCTATCTGGATGAATGTGACTCTTTAATTCCTTTATTGCTGGATTTCAATACAACTCGATTTTCTGATGATTCTGGGTGATATTTGCTTTGCCGTCTAGTTGTAATTTTTTCTGTACTTGTGCGAGGAGGCGTGCTGTGTTTACCTATGTCTCCATCTTGCCAGTAGCCACATCTTAAACATCTGTGTCTCTCTCAGCTCTAAGCATAGTACTTTGTACAGAGTGACTGGCACTCCATAAGTGTTTGTGGGAGTTCAGTGATGTCTGAGGCCCTGAGTCTCCCTTGTCCTTCATATGATGTAGTTTTAACATAAATCATTATTCTTAAAATTAATAATCCAGATTATGTAATAAAATAACTATTAAAACCAGAATATTTGACTAATCAAAATGTTACATTCCAAAATAATGAAAGACAGCAATTTACTGCTATGTATATACATATATGTAACACATTTATTTTAAGCATCAAGCCCTTTCTAAAATGTCATCATATCTCATGCGTATACTTTGAAAGCACACTAGCCATTCTAGAAGCATATAAAGTGTAATAGAGCTTCACATTTTTGTTAGTAAACTTTAATTCTTAACATCTACCTAGTATACTTGTTATCCTTCTCCCTCCCAGACTTAGGGAAAGATGAAGGTTCTGTTTAATAAGTAAATGTGTACAGTGAATGCCTGATTAAGGATATTATTTTGAGATAAATTGAACTGAACTCAACCTAGATGAGGTGAATACTTTGTAGACTTTGAAAGTATAAAAAATTATTTTAGGCAAAATTTAGTGAGATCTTTCCTCCTTTCCAAGTCACTTTATGGCTATCACTTCACCTGTATCTTCCACTGCCCCCTTTACCTCAGCCTACAAACAGTCACAGGGTCCCCATAATCCTGAAGACCTCTTCAGTGGACTCAGCTTCCCTCATAAGTGCAATGTCATTCTATCCTCTTTTCCGTTCATAGTCCCACTTCATAGATGCTACAAAATAAACCTTAACCTTGAAATGCAGCCCAGGATCTATTCACAGCTAGTGTTTATTAAACACTGAGCACTGTGCTAAATCCTGGCAATATGGAGAGAATTCAGGCAAGAAACTTATGGTGCCCCAATACAGTGTGATAAATGTTGTGAGAGCGGTATGGACCAAGTATTATGACAAAAAAGGAGTGTCAGTTACTCTGAAATTGAGGGATCCTAGAGGAGGAAATACTGAGATCACTTAAATGACAAAAATAATTACTAACTAGCTTCAGAAGAAGGAAGTTCAACCAGTTGAGGATAACCCATAAATTCATTACAACTGGAGCATGAGAGTGGGGGAGTGGGACGGTGTGAGGCTGGAAAGACAGACTGAAGCTAGTTCATAAAGGGGCTTTTACACTATGGTAAGAATCTTGGACTTCCACCTAGTCATAAAAGGAACCCCTGAGGGAATGACACACTTAGATTGCATTTTAGGCTGCTGGTTGCAGTATTATGGAGAATGGCTTTGACTAGAAAGACTTGCTGGGAGATTGTTTTGATATTTCAGGTTTTTAAAATGATGGTATCTAAAATAGTGATAAGGAAAGAGAAAAATGGACAGAAATATTAGGATAATAGAATCCAGATATGAGGGAGAGAAGGAATCAAGAGACATTTCCAGGTTCCTGTTTTTCAACTTTCCACGTGTTGAGTTGGGAATGCTTTGGAGTTTTCATATAGCGATGACCAGGAGGCAATTAGATTTGGTGCTTAAAAGGAAGATTTGAGCTGCCTGTTTAGTATGAGGTGTCATCTCATGAGGTGTCTTAGATGACAGTTGTAACTGTGGGCACAGACAAGATTGTGAACTAAGTGGATGAGAATCTGAGCTAGTAACCAGTTAGCCAAAATGTGACAGAGATGAGGTAAGGTGGAGAATGGTATACGAGTATACAAATGTCATGAAATTCTTTGAGGAACAGGATTTTTACATTAAAGCAAAGGACTTCTCAATTATATAGCACTAAATAAGGAGAAAGCTGAACTCATCTCTGAATGCAGTGTTCATGAACAAATGAGACTAAAAAGACAAAAAAAAACAAAAGCAAGAATTCGAGGAAGTTACAGGGGGATAGAATCTTCAGAGAAGAGTCAGTATTTCTTAAGACCAAGAAGTGAAGCAAGAATTCTGTAAGGAGAATGAGGATATAGCAAATAAGAGCCTCAGAAAGTATGGAGATATTTTGCAGGAGAAAAGTAGTGGGAGATTGGGTCATGGGAAAGGAAGCACAGGTGAGAATACACAAAGAAAGGTGATGAAGAATGACAGGAATTTGAGATAGTATTCACTAGCCTCAAGGTTTCAAAACAGAAACCCTGTGTAAATCTGTGGTTGACCCTAACCCATGTGCGTAGCTTTTGCTAGTCCTGACAGCGGAGAGTGTAACTCGCGTTCTTCCCTTCTCATGGAAGGCACCCTCCTCCTCCAAGCCAGGAGCTTCAGGGGAGGGACATTTTCCCAAGCCCTTTAAGACATAAATTATGATTCATTTAAAGTTTAGACTCTAAATCAAACATTGTGGCTACTTTCTTTTTCTAATTTTTTTTTATTTATTAATTTGAGAAAGAGAAACATCGACTTGTTGTTCCACTTCCTTATGTATTCATTGGTTTTCCTGTATGTGCCCTGACCAGGGATCAGACCTGAAACCTTTTCATATGGGGACAATGCTCTCACCAACAGAGCTCCCCAACCAGGGCTGTGGCCACTTTCTTGGTTTAGGCATGAACATGTGACATAATTCTAGGCAATAAGTTGTAAGGGGAAATCTTCTGGGGAGCTCCTGGGAAAAGTTTTTCTCTGAAGTAAAAAACAGTGCGTGCTATACACCCAAGGCATAAGCAGCCTTATTCGTAAAGGTGGAAGCAGCCCAAGGGTCATCCACAGATGAAAGGGTATGCAAAATATGATCTATCGATACAATGGAATATCATCAGCCTTTAAAAGATAAGAAACTCTGACACATGCTACATCATGGGTGAATCTCGAGGACATATCCTGGGTGAAATAAGCCAGTCACAAAAAGACAAATACTACATGATTCCACTTACATGAGTTTCCTAGAGTAGTCACATTCACAGAGACAGACAGCAGAATGGTGGTTGCCTGGGGGTTGGGTACAGAGGAACGGGGAGTTATCATCTAACACGTACAGAGTTTCAGTTTCGTTAGATGAAATAAGTTCTGGAGATGGATGGTGGTAATTGTTGCACAACAGTATGAATGTACTAAATGCTACAAAACTGTACACTTAAAATGGTTAAAATAGTAAACTTTATGTTATGTGTATTTTCCCACAGTAAAAAGAAAAGTAGAAAAAAGCAGTACATGCCAACTAACGGCAAAAAAAAATTCTCTTCAACATGCAAAAAAATAAAATTGGATTCCTACCTCATACTGTATTCAAAAATTAACTAAAAATGTACCAAAGATTTAAATATAAAATTTAAAATGATAAACTCTTAGAAGAAACCATATAAATAAAACTCCATGCCCTGGACTTGGCAATGGCTTCTCAGATATGACACCAAAAATATAAGCAAAAAAGAAAACATAGATAAATTGAACTTCATCAAAATTAACAACTTTCATGCATCAAAGGACATGATGAAGAAAATGAAAACACAATCTACAGAATGGGAAAATATATTTGCAAATTATGTATATGCAAAGGGTCTACTATTCAGAATATATAATGAACTTAGAGATCAATAACAAAAAGACAACAACCCAATGAAAAGATGGGCAAAGGACTTGAATAGACAATTCTCCAGGGGATATACACAGATGGCCAATAAGTACGTGACTAGATGTTCAACATCACTAATCACATTTTTATAATAACTAATGTTTTTTTATGTTTAGGCCTAGATTTTATACATTTAAGAATAACATACAATATTTAAAATTGCAAAATGTTTTTCAGCCACTGTATTTTATATTTTGTATAACAAACTACCCAGTTCCTAGTGTTCTTAAAAAACAACATTTTTTACCTTACAGTTTTTGTGGGTTAGAAATCTGGGCATGACATATTTGGGCTGTCCGTCTCCTGGTCTCTGACAAGGCTTCAACCAAGGTGTTGGGCATGGCATCTGAAGGCATGACTGGAGAAGAATGTGCTTTCAAGTTCATCCAGTGGTTGTTGGCAGGATTCAGTTCTCTGCAGGTTGTTGGACTGAGGGGCCTTAGTTTCTTCCTGGCTCTTGGCCATAGCCACTCTCAGTTCTTTGCCCCATGGACCTATACAGCAGTAGCAAGCATCTTTCCTGAGAGCAAGTAAGCCAAGAAAGCAGTAGAGAAAGTCTGCTAGCAAGAGGGAAGTCAGTCTTAAAATTCAGTCATGGAAATGAACATCCCATTCCTTTTGCTATATTCCATTTATTAGAAACAATTCACTAAGTCTAGCTCACACTCAAGGGGAGATGATTACACAAGAGCATACATTCAAGTAGGTGGGAATCACTGGAGGCCTTTTTAGAAATATCTACCACAGTCACCACACACAATGGCTGCAAATACCATGCTAATTCATAAGTACCTTGGAACCACAAATTGGAATAAGAACAAAAGCAAGACAGTGAGTGCCTAGCTGTATTGCAAAGTGATTCTTTGCTATGTAAGAATCTACTGCATACATAAACAGTGAGAAAACAGATTTGATAAAAAGACTTTTCTTCCATGGAAACATTTTGCCATTCAAATTCTCTCCATGCCCAGAAGCAGTGTTTATCTTTGATGTGCCACCAGCAGGACGGCATTTGAACACAGTTGCCTTTTGTGGGGCAAGAGATGTGGAAAAGCATTTCCCGGGGGCCTGAACAATGGTTAGTCATGAGAACAGATGTTTCAGGAGAGGGGCTGCACTGGGTGAGTGCTGAGAGGCTGAGACTGAGAAAGACACTCTTGTGTTTTTAGTATCATTTTTGTGGCTATGTTACACGTGTGGCCTCTAAGACAAGGGTACGTAAAGCAGTGGTTCATCTTACTTGGCACTGGTGGCAGAACTGATGTAGTTAAGGGAGAAAAGCAGTAAGAAAACAAAAATGGTTCAAACTACCTAAAGGCAGCCCCTGTTCACATTTGATCTGTATGTTTTGATACCTTTTTCTAAGTGTAGTTTTTATTTGTTTGTTTGACAGAATTGTGATTATTTTACCAGCATAATTGTTAATCTAGCTCTTTTTACTTGCCATTAAAACATAAAGCGCATTTCCATGTTATTATGAACTATTTCTAAACATTTTTTTAAAACCATTTTCTTTTTTTCTGCCCCACAGTCTTTCCAGGGAAAGACAGCAAGTTAAATACTGCTCATAAACATTACATCTGTTAGTCTAAATTTCAACCTGGCCCAATTTCAGATTCACCTGAATCTAAAAATAGTCTCTCTTTCTCTCTCTCTCTTTCTCTCTCTCTTCCTGTCAGTCTGTCTTCCTCTCTTGCTCTGTCTTTCGCACAATAAAAAATTAAATATTTTGGGTGTTTGGACACTTAAGAATTCAGTGATCTTGGAGGAGGAGGAAAAGAGTCTAATAGCAACAGTTTGTCACTTGGCCTAAAAGCAAAGTCTCAAATTTTCAATTGAAGGAAGGTTCAGAAAAAGGCTACTCACTTAATATTAATATTAAGCTGATATTAATATTAAAACTTGATATCACAAAACTTTAAATAAAATTGTAAAAACATTAGACGCATATATTTTAAAATAAAAAGGTACCCAGAAGAAAATTCCTCTTGATATTTATTCCTTATTTCTCTCCAGAACACAAAAGCTGGCAAAGACCATGTTTATCAAGTCCTAGTACTTCAGTGCAAATGTCAACGTAGCGAAAAAGACAGATAATGTCTTAGAATTATTATTTAAAAAGTATTGATTGCAGACTTCTTCAAAAGGTCTTGGAAACCCCAGAAGTGGGCAGACCACATTTTGAAAGCTATTGCTTTAAACTCTTAGTCAATTACATCTTAGCGAATACCTGATATATTCTAGTCTCAGCTCTCTATGTTGTGGGTCCTTACTGTAGAGCTGAGGAAGGTAAAACTGAGAGAAGTTCACTAATTTGCTCAGGATCCCATAGGTATAAGGGAGAGAAGCAGAACTTGCATCTGAAATCGTCTATATCGAAATCCCAGGCTCTCCCCCTACTTTATATTCCTTGGATAACTTTGTTTATATTCTATTTTGCAAACTATAGTACTTGAAGTATTTATTGCACATCTCTCTTCAGCTGGGTGGTCAAGGGTATATATGGATTCTTAAAGATCCGTTTTCCTAGTTATAAAAGTAACAGAGGTGTACACCTGAAACTGATATAAAACCCTATTGAATGTCAACTGTAATTGAAAAAAAAGTAACAAAGGTAATATTTTGAACAAGAAAACCTCCAAACTCTCTCAATACAAAGTATATGGAAAACATATACTGAGTGAAAAGTGAAAGAAAGAAAGAAAGAAAGAAAGAAAGAAAGAAAGAAAGAAAGAAAGAAAGAAAGAAAGAAAGAAAAAGAAAGAAAGAAAAAGGAAGGAAGGGGGAGGGAGGAGAGAAGGTAGTCAGGCAGACAGGCCAGAGGTGAATGTAGCTATATTGCTATCTTATTCTGGAATGTTG
This sequence comes from Macrotus californicus, assembly GCA_007922815.1. Lineage (NCBI taxonomy): Eukaryota > Metazoa > Chordata > Mammalia > Chiroptera > Phyllostomidae > Macrotus > Macrotus californicus. The sequence continues at coordinate 3,105 of VMDR010010662.1, read as the reverse complement.
GTAGAAAATAAAAACAGGTAGGGGTGGATTTTACAGATTTTCAGACTTCGTAATTTGAGTCTGCCTTCACTGAGGCCTGGAGTTGGATTCCATGCATGGTAGGGATCTCCAAGTTGAGTAACTGGTATAAAATGAATCAAAGAACCAAAACATCTCCCCCTACCCCACAGCTTGGACAGTAACACTGAAACTATCTACCCTCTCCCTCCCCACATATACCACTTACTCTGCATTAATATGACTTTACTATTTCATTGTCTATATAATCTTGTATTATGTGTATTTCTGTTTTAAAACATTATATGATATGTATTACTGATTTATTTACATTGAACCCATGGTCAATGTGCTATAATTGATGCCTTGTGTGAAGCTTTCTTAACACAGGTGTTTTCTCTGTGAGGCACATCACAGCCTGTAGCACTTAGGAACACTAGACACAGCACCTTGACACTAGCTCGGGGGCCGTTTCAAAGAACAAAACAGCCAGCAAAAAGCCCAAGAACGTGAAAAATGAAAACGTAGCAATAAACACAACATAAAAGGGACACTTGTGTACCATGTGAGAGCTGAAACAAGAAGGCAAAGTGTCGCCTTTTTTGACCTCAGCTGGGAATGTAGGAGGGGAACTCCTATTTTTCACAGTTCCATGTGTGAGTATGTCCACCAATGACAGAGAAAGGGCCATGACTGTGGATTTTTGGATCATAAACAAATTATAGCAAGTAGGTGAATTTGCAGATATGGTTCTGATATGGAATCTGCAAATAATGAGAATCAACTGGAATTATCAAACTTCCCTGAAAGACTATACCTAATATGAGACCAACACAAAATTCCTGCTCTGTCTAAGATGTGATCACAATCCAGTTTAAAAAGCACAGAACCATTTATCATGAGTGAAATAGTAAACACAAGTATTTAGAAACCCATGAACATCCGGAAATATAATGATCTGATAGGGCCTATGAAATAAGAATGTTTAAAGTGATTTTAAAAATAGAAGAAAGGAGAAAAATCATATTGTTTTAAAAAACCAAAGAGATTTGAAGAAGACCAGACGGAACTTCTAGAAATAAAAAAAGGTAGGACCGTGGCTCCCAGATGGCAGCTTAGGTAAACACGGCTCAACTCCTCACACAACCACATCAAAATTACAACTAAACTATAGAACAACCACCACTCAGATCTGGCAAAAATTGAGTTGAATGGAGGTCCTACAACCATGGAATTAAAGAAACCACATCCATCCAGACTGTGTAGGAGGGGTGGAGACACAGAGATGTGGAACAGGCTGGTCTCACACCCACGTGTGGTGGATAAAAATCAGGAGGAATATCTTGGGAGTGAGGGGTCCCAGCCCCACACCAGGCCTCCTAGCCCAGGGTTCCAATGCCAGGAAGATAAATCCCTCTGGCTTCTGGTGTAAAATCTTTGGAGATTAAGTCAAGGGAAGAAACTTCTGGTCCCCAGGCAGTTCCTCTTAAAAAGACTGCACATGGACTTACTCAGGCTCACTCCTGCCGAGCTCCAGCACTCGGGCAGCAGCTTGAAAGGCACCAATGGCATACAAGGAGGAACTGAAGTTTCTGGTATCAGTGCAAGAGCTGGGGGACAGCTTTCTCCCAGATAGAACTGCTGGCAGAAGCCATTGCTCCTCTTCTGAGCCCTCCCCACACAGAGCCACAGAGTTTGGGGACACCATATCTGAAACGCCATCCACATGGCTCACATTGTTTGCCCCTCCCTGGTGATTCCCTGAGACTCTGCTCCACCCAGCTTATGGGCCCATCCAAGTAGCAAACAGTGCCTTTTCCACACGAATGACTTATATTGGCTCATGCTTCTGATCTTTCTAAATCCTCTCAAACAAGCAGCAGCTGGCCTTAGTGAGCCACCATACCTTGCTAAATGGCCCCAGGCCAGATAGCAGCTGGCCTTTCTTCATAGCCTGTCCTCTCTAGGGCACCTCCAAGACCAGCACAAGAAGCAGTGACTGCAGATTGCTTTATAGCTTAGGCCAAGTGGCCCCAGACAGTACAAAAGTGGGCACCAGAGCCCTACTGAAGTAAGCCTGCTCTGTGGATTGGGCTTCTGTACAGCTGATACTCCAGAGGGCAGAGGTTAGTGGTCAGTGGTCAAAGTCAGTCCTTGCAGCTGACTGGCCTACATAAATCCCTCCCATTGACCTTCCAACAGCAATCAAGACTCAACTATAAGAAGAGGCTATACCTCAAGTACCCAGCTTGGGTGATTGGAGATGCTGTGTCACTGGACCATACAGGAAACCTACTACATTAGGCCACACTACTAAGACAGGGAGTTATAGCAGCTTTGCCTAATACATAGGAACAAATACAGGGAAATGAGAAGACAAATATGGCCCAAATGAAAGAATGGAACAAAACTCTAGAGAAAAAAACTAAACAAAATGGAAATAAGCAACCTTTCAGATGCAGAGTTCAAAACACGATTATAAGGATGCTCAAGGAACTTAGTGAGGATCTCAAGAGCATAAAAAAGATCCAGTCAGAAATGAAGGATACACTAATTGAAATAAAGAACAACTTACAGGGAATCATAGTAGAGTGGATGAAGCTGAGAATCAAATCAATGATTTGGAACATAAGGAAGCAAAAAACAACCAATCAGAGCAGTAAGAAGAAAAAAGAATTTTTAAAAAATGAGGATAGTATAAGGAGCCTCTGGAACAAATTCCAGTGTAACAAATTTGCATCATAAGAGTGCCAGAAGGAGAAGAAGAAGAGCAAGAAATTGGAAATCTATTTGAAAAAATAATGGAAGAAATCTTCCTTAATTTGGTGAAGGAAATAGATATACAAGTCCAGGAAGCACAGAGAGCCCCAAACAAGATGGATGCAAAAGGATCACATCAAGACACATCATAATTAAAATGCCAAAGGTTAAAGATAAAGAGGGAATCTTAAAAGCAGCAAGAGAAAAGCAGGTAGTTACCTTCAGGGGAATTCCCATAAAACTGTCAGCTGATTTCTCAAAAGAAACTTTGCAGGATAGAGGGATTGGGAAGAAATATTCAAAGTGATGAAAAGCAAGGACCTACAACCTAGATTACTCTATCCAGCA